>JAJQJQ010000409.1:0-25888 GCA_028622995.1 Panagrolaimus kolymaensis | reverse complement strand
AAGCATTTTTGGAAGTGAAAAATTTGTTTTTTTCTCTGATTGTCTGCATTGAAATTTTTAGGTGGATATTTAGAGGTTTTTGGGTTAATATTTGGTGGCTTTTGGATGACTTTTGGGTGGCTTTTGGGTGGACATTTAGTTGTATTTGGGCGAATGTTTAGTTGTTTTTGGTGGGATGTAAGATGGTTTTTGGTGGGATGTTTGATGTTGTTTTCGGGTTGATATTTAATGATGTATGGAATGCGTGGCCCGAAGAAACCGTTGATAATTTTAGACGATTTATATCGTAAATTTTGAGGGTCTGCCGAAGGCAGGGCCCCAAAATTAACCATGAAAATGGAATGTTTAACCAAAGGGCCCTGTTGTTTATTGTTATTGCAATAAAATATATACTATGTGGATGCTTGATGATGTTTGGGTGAATAGTTTGGTGGATATTTAATGGTTTTTTGTTGTCTTTGTGTTAATATTTGATGGTGTTTGGGTTGTTATTTGGCGGTTTTTGGGTCAAATTAGGTTTTGCGGCTCGAAGGGCCCATATGTAATTTGGCGTATGTAATGGACCTCGAAGGGGTTAAGATGTAGCTGAATATGAGTGATATGGAAATGCATGGACCGAAAAACCCATTAATTATTGGAGATGATTTGTTTTGTAAATTTAGGAGGTCTGCCGTTAGGCAGGGCTCCAAAATTTAACATGAAAATATAATGTGAACGCGAGGAACCTGTTGTTTAATTTAATTGTATTGTATTGTTGTAGACACACATGGGTATTTAAGCACTGCATTTTTTATTTGAAAAACAATGTACTCCTCTCTTTATTTTTTAATTTTAATTCCTAAAAACAGGTACATTGTGCACTCTTTAGGGTACTAAAAAACTACCTAAAAGAACCCAATGTCCACGTTATGATTGTAAAAATGTAACGGTTTCGTAAATTTTCTTTGTGTGATTATTTGTTTAGTTTGAGGGACTTACCGCAGGTAAGGCCCCAATGTTCTTGTTCATTTATTAAATCAGGCAATGTCTGAAAATAAAATAAACCCTGAATCAACAAAAAAATTAAAAGCTATGGATTTTTTTTATTATTCTTTACTAAATATTTGTCACAAGCTTTTCGGCGTGATGATGCTTTTCAAGAAGCAATCCACCGAAATAGTAATGTCAGTTATTAAATCAGGCAATGTCTGAAAATAAAATAAACCCTGAATCAACAAAAAAATTAAAAGCTATGGATTTTTTTTATTATTCTTTACTAAATATTTGTCACAAGCTTTTCGGCGTGATGATGCTTTTCAAGAAGCATTCCAACGAAATTGTAAGCTTTTCGGCGTGATGATGCTTTTCAAGAAGCATTCCAACGAAATTGTAAGCTTTTCGGCGTGATGATGCTTTTCAAGAAGCATTCCAACGAAATTGTAAGCTTTTCGGCGTGATGATGCTTTTCAAGAAGCAATCCACCGAAATAGTAATGTCAGTTATTAAATCAGGCAATGTCTGAAAATAAAATAAACCCTGAATCAACAAAAAAATTAAAAGCTATGGATTTTTTTTATTATTCTTTACTAAATATTTGTCACAAGCTTTTCGGCGTGATGATGCTTTTCAAGAAGCAATCCACCGAAATTGTAAGCTTTTCGGCGTGATGATGCTTTTCAAGAAGCATTCCAACGAAATTGTAAGCTTTTCGGCGTGATGATGCTTTTCAAGAAGCAATCCACCGAAATAGTAATGTCAGTTATTAAATCAGGCAATGTCTGAAATTATAAAAAACCCTCATTCAACCAAAAAATAAAAAACTATGGAATTTTTTTATTATTCTTTACTAAATATTTGTCACAAGCTTTTCGGCGTGATGATGCTTTTCAAGAAGCATTCCAACGAAATAGTAAGCTTTTCGGCGTGATGATGCTTTTCAAGAAGAAATCCACCGAAATAGTAAGCTTTTCGGCGTGATGATGCTTTTCAAGAAGAAATCCACCGAAATAGTAAGCTTTTCGGCGTGATGATGCTTTTCAAGAAGCATTCCAACGAAATAGTAAGCTTTTCGGCGTGATGATGCTTTTCAAGAAGAAATCCACCGAAATAGTAAGCTTTTCGGCGTGATGATGCTTTTCAAGAAGCATTCCAACGAAATAGTAAGCTTTTCGGCGTGATGATGCTTTTCAAGAAGAAATCCACCGAAATAGTAAGCTTTTCGGCGTGATGATGCTTTTCAAGAAGCAATCCACCGAAATAGTAATGTCAGTTATTAAATCAGGCAATGTCTGAAATTATAAAAAACCCTCATTCAACCAAAAAATAAAAAACTATGGAATTTTTTTATTATTCTTTACTAAATATTTGTCACAAGCTTTTCGGCGTGATGATGCTTTTCAAGAAGCATTCCAACGAAATTGTAAGCTTTTCGGCGTGATGATGCTTTTCAAGAAGAAATCCACCGAAATAGTAAGCTTTTCGGCGTGATGATGCTTTCAAGAAGCAATCCACCGAAATAGTAATGTCAGTTATTAAATCAGGCAATGTCTGAAATTATAAAAAACCCTCATTCAACCAAAAAATAAAAAACTATGGAATTTTTTTATTATTCTTTACTAAATATTTGTCACAAGCTTTTCGGCGTGATGATGCTTTTCAAGAAGCATTCCAACGAAATAGTAAGCTTTTCGGCGTGATGATGCTTTTCAAGAAGAAATCCACCGAAATAGTAAGCTTTTCGGCGTGATGATGCTTTTCAAGAAGCAATCCACCGAAATAGTAATGTCAGTTATTAAATCAGGCAATGTCTGAAATTATAAAAAACCCTCATTCAACCAAAAAATAAAAAACTATGGAATTTTTTTATTATTCTTTACTAAATATTTGTCACAAGCTTTTCGGCGTGATGATGCTTTTCAAGAAGCATTCCAACGAAATTGTAAGCTTTTCGGCGTGATGATGCTTTTCAAGAAGAAATCCACCGAAATAGTAAGCTTTTCGGCGTGATGATGCTTTTCAAGAAGCAATCCACCGAAATAGTAATGTCAGTTATTAAATCAGGCAATGTCTGAAATTATAAAAAACCCTCATTCAACCAAAAAATAAAAAACTATGGAATTTTTTTATTATTCTTTACTAAATATTTGTCACAAGCTTTTCGGCGTGATGATGCTTTTCAAGAAGCATTCCAACGAAATTGTAAGCTTTTCGGCGTGATGATGCTTTTCAAGAAGAAATCCACCGAAATAGTAAGCTTTTCGGCGTGATGATGCTTTTCAAGAAGCAATCCACCGAAATAGTAATGTCAGTTATTAAATCAGGCAATGTCTGAAATTATAAAAAACCCTCATTCAACCAAAAAATAAAAAACTATGGAATTTTTTTATTATTCTTTACTAAATATTTGTCACAAGCTTTTCGGCGTGATGATGCTTTTCAAGAAGCAATCCACCGAAATAGTAATGTCAGTTATTAAATCAGGCAATGTCTGAAAATAAAAGAAACCCTGAATCAACAAAAAAATTAAAAGCTATGGATTTGTTTTATTATTCTTTACTAAATATTTGTCACAAGCTTTTCGGCGTGATGATGCTTTTCAAGAAGCATTCCAACGAAATTGTAAGCTTTTCGGCGTGATGATGCTTTTCAAGAAGAAATCCACCGAAATAGTAAGCTTTTCGGCGTGATGATGCTTTTCAAGAAGCAATCCACCGAAATAGTAATGTCAGTTATTAAATCAGGCAATGTCTGAAAATAAAAGAAACCCTGAATCAACAAAAAAATTAAAAGCTATGGATTTTTTTTATTATTCTTTACTAAATATTTGTCACAAGCTTTTCGGCGTGATGATGCTTTTCAAGAAGCATTCCAACGAAATTGTAAGCTTTTCGGCGTGATGATGCTTTTCAAGAAGAAATCCACCGAAATAGTAAGCTTTTCGGCGTGATGATGCTTTTCAAGAAGCAATCCACCGAAATAGTAATGTCAGTTATTAAATCAGGCAATGTCTGAAAATAAAAGAAACCCTGAATCAACAAAAAAATTAAAAGCTATGGATTTTTTTTATTATTCTTTACTAAATATTTGTCACAAGCTTTTCGGCGTGATGATGCTTTTCAAGAAGCATTCCAACGAAATTGTAAGCTTTTCGGCGTGATGATGCTTTTCAAGAAACATTCCAACGAAATAGTAAGCTTTTCGGCGTGATGATGCTTTTCAAGAAGAAATCCACCGAAATAGTAAGCTTTTCGGCGTGATGATGCTTTTCAAGAAGCAATCCACCGAAATAGTAATGTCAGTTATTAAATCAGGCAATGTCTGAAATTATAAAAAACCCCTCATTCAACCAAAAAATAAAAAAATATGGAATTTTTTTATTATTCTTTACTAAATATTTGTCACAAGCTTTTCGGCGTGATGATGCTTTTCAAGAAGCATTCCAACGAAATTGTAAGCTTTTCGGCGTGATGATGCTTTTCAAGAAGCAATCCACCGAAATAGTAATGTCAGTTATTAAATCAGGCAATGTCTGAAAATAAAATAAACCCTGAATCAACAAAAAAATTAAAAGCTATGGATTTTTTTTATTATTCTTTACTAAATATTTGTCACAAGCTTTTCGGCGTGATGATGCTTTTCAAGAAGCAATCCACCGAAATAGTAATGTCAGTTATTAAATCAGGTAATGTCTGAAAATAAAATAAACCCTGAATCAACAAAAAAATTAAAAGCTATGGATTTTTTTTATTATTCTTTACTAAATATTTGTCACAAGCTTTTCGGCGTGATGATGCTTTTCAAGAAGCAATCCACCGAAATAGTAATGTCAGTTATTAAATCAGGCAATGTCTGAAATTATAAAAAACCCTCATTCAACCAAAAAATAAAAAAATATGGAATTTTTTTATTATTCTTTACTAAATATTTGTCACAAGCTTTTCGGCGTGATGATGCTTTTCAAGAAGCATTCCAACGAAATTGTAAGCTTTTCGGCGTGATGATGCTTTTCAAGAAGCAATCCACCGAAATAGTAATGTCAGTTATTAAATCAGGCAATGTCTGAAAATAAAATAAACCCTGAATCAACAAAAAAATTAAAAGCTATGGATTTTTTTTATTATTCTTTACTAAATATTTGTCACAAGCTTTTCGGCGTGATGATGCTTTTCAAGAAGCATTCCAACGAAATAGTAAGCTTTTCGGCGTGATGATGCTTTTCAAGAAGAAATCCACCGAAATAGTAAGCTTTTCGGCGTGATGATGCTTTTCAAGAAGCAATCCACCGAAATAGTAATGTCAGTTATTAAATCAGGCAATGTCTGAAATTATAAAAAACCCTCATTCAACCAAAAAATAAAAAACTATGGAATTTTTTATTATTCTTTACTAAATATTTGTCACAAGCTTTTCGGCGTGATGATGCTTTTCAAGAAGCATTCCAACGAAATTGTAAGCTTTTCGGCGTGATGATGCTTTTCAAGAAGAAATCCACCGAAATAGTAAGCTTTTCGGCGTGATGATGCTTTTCAAGAAGCAATCCACCGAAATAGTAATGTCAGTTATTAAATCAGGCAATGTCTGAAATTATAAAAAACCCTCATTCAACCAAAAAATAAAAAAATATGGAATTTTTTTATTATTCTTTACTAAATATTTGTCACAAGCTTTTCGGCGTGATGATGCTTTTCAAGAAGCATTCCAACGAAATTGTAAGCTTTTCGGCGTGATGATGCTTTTCAAGAAGCAATCCACCGAAATAGTAATGTCAGTTATTAAATCAGGCAATGTCTGAAAATAAAATAAACCCTGAATCAACAAAAAAATTAAAAGCTATGGATTTTTTTTATTATTCTTTACTAAATATTTGTCACAAGCTTTTCGGCGTGATGATGCTTTTCAAGAAGCAATCCACCGAAATAGTAATGTCAGTTATTAAATCAGGTAATGTCTGAAAATAAAATAAACCCTGAATCAACAAAAAAATTAAAAGCTATGGATTTTTTTTATTATTCTTTACTAAATATTTGTCACAAGCTTTTCGGCGTGATGATGCTTTTCAAGAAGCAATCCACCGAAATTGTAAGCTTTTCGGCGTGATGATGCTTTTCAAGAAGCATTCCAACGAAATTGTAAGCTTTTCGGCGTGATGATGCTTTTCAAGAAGCATTCCAACGAAATTGTAAGCTTTTCGGCGTGATGATGCTTTTCAAGAAGCAATCCACCGAAATAGTAATGTCAGTTATTAAATCAGGCAATGTCTGAAAATAAAATAAACCCTGAATCAACAAAAAAATTAAAAGCTATGGATTTTTTTTATTATTCTTTACTAAATATTTGTCACAAGCTTTTCGGCGTGATGATGCTTTTCAAGAAGCAATCCACCGAAATTGTAAGCTTTTCGGCGTGATGATGCTTTTCAAGAAGCATTCCAACGAAATTGTAAGCTTTTCGGCGTGATGATGCTTTTCAAGAAGCATTCCAACGAAATTGTAAGCTTTTCGGCGTGATGATGCTTTTCAAGAAGCAATCCACCGAAATAGTAATGTCAGTTATTAAATCAGGCAATGTCTGAAAATAAAATAAACCCTGAATCAACAAAAAAAATTAAAAGCTATGGATTTTTTTTATTATTCTTTACTAAATATTTGTCACAAGCTTTTCGGCGTGATGATGCTTTTCAAGAAGCAATCCACCGAAATTGTAAGCTTTTCGGCGTGATGATGCTTTTCAAGAAGCATTCCAACGAAATTGTAAGCTTTTCGGCGTGATGATGCTTTTCAAGAAGCAATCCACCGAAATAGTAATGTCAGTTATTAAATCAGGCAATGTCTGAAAATAAAATAAACCCTGAATCAACAAAAAAATTAAAAGCTATGGATTTTTTTTATTATTCTTTACTAAATATTTGTCACAAGCTTTTCGGCGTGATGATGCTTTTCAAGAAGCAATCCACCGAAATAGTAATGTCAGTTATTAAATCAGGCAATGTCTGAAAATAAAATAAACCCTGAATCAACAAAAAAATTAAAAGCTATGGATTTTTTTTATTATTCTTTACTAAATATTTGTCACAAGCTTTTCGGCGTGATGATGCTTTTCAAGAAGCATTCCAACGAAATTGTAAGCTTTTCGGCGTGATGATGCTTTTCAAGAAGCATTCCAACGAAATTGTAAGCTTTTCGGCGTGATGATGCTTTTCAAGAAGCATTCCAACGAAATTGTAAGCTTTTCGGCGTGATGATGCTTTTCAAGAAGCAATCCACCGAAATAGTAATGTCAGTTATTAAATCAGGCAATGTCTGAAATTATAAAAAACCCTCATTCAACCAAAAAATAAAAAAATATGGAATTTTTTTATTATTCTTTACTAAATATTTGTCACAAGCTTTTCGGCGTGATGATGCTTTTCAAGAAGCATTCCAACGAAATTGTAAGCTTTTCGGCGTGATGATGCTTTTCAAGAAGCAATCCACCGAAATAGTAATGTCAGTTATTAAATCAGGCAATGTCTGAAAATAAAATAAACCCTGAATCAACAAAAAAATTAAAAGCTATGGATTTTTTTTATTATTCTTTACTAAATATTTGTCACAAGCTTTTCGGCGTGATGATGCTTTTCAAGAAGCAATCCACCGAAATAGTAATGTCAGTTATTAAATCAGGCAATGTCTGAAAATAAAATAAACCCTGAATCAACAAAAAAATTAAAAGCTATGGATTTTTTTATTATTCTTTACTAAATATTTGTCACAAGCTTTTCGGCGTGATGATGCTTTTCAAGAAGCATTCCAACGAAATTGTAAGCTTTTCGGCGTGATGATGCTTTTCAAGAAGCATTCCAACGAAATTGTAAGCTTTTCGGCGTGATGATGCTTTTCAAGAAGCAATCCACCGAAATAGTAATGTCAGTTATTAAATCAGGCAATGTCTGAAAATAAAATAAACCCTGAATCAACAAAAAAATTAAAAGCTATGGATTTTTTTTATTATTCTTTACTAAATATTTGTCACAAGCTTTTCGGCGTGATGATGCTTTTCAAGAAGCAATCCACCGAAATTGTAAACTTTTCGGCGTGATGATGCTTTTCAAGAAGCAATCCACCGAAATTGTAAGCTTTTCGGCGTGATGATGCTTTTCAAGAAGCATTCCAACGAAATTGTAAGCTTTTCGGCGTGATGATGCTTTTCAAGAAGCATTCCAACGAAATTGTAAGCTTTTCGGCGTGATGATGCTTTTCAAGAAGCAATCCAACGAAATAGTAATGTCAGTTATTAAATCAGGCAATGTCTGAAAATAAAATAAACCCTGAATCAACAAAAAAATTAAAAGCTATGGATTTTTTTTATTATTCTTTACTAAATATTTGTCACAAGCTTTTCGGCGTGATGATGCTTTTCAAGAAGCAATCCACCGAAATTGTAAGCTTTTCGGCGTGATGATGCTTTTCAAGAAGCATTCCAACGAAATTGTAAGCTTTTCGGCGTGATGATGCTTTTCAAGAAGCAATCCACCGAAATAGTAATGTCAGTTATTAAATCAGGCAATGTCTGAAATTATAAAAAACCCTGAATCAACAAAAAAATTAAAAGCTATGGAATTTTTTTATTATTCTTTACTAAATATTTGTCACAAGCTTTTCGGCGTGATGATGCTTTTCAAGAAGCAATCCACCGAAATAGTAATGTCAGTTATTAAATCAGGCAATGTCTGAAAATAAAATAAACCCTGAATCAACAAAAAAATTAAAAGCTATGGATTTTTTTTATTATTCTTTACTAAATATTTGTCACAAGCTTTTCGGCGTGATGATGCTTTTCAAGAAGCATTCCAACGAAATTGTAAGCTTTTCGGCGTGATGATGCTTTTCAAGAAGCATTCCAACGAAATTGTAAGCTTTTCGGCGTGATGATGCTTTTCAAGAAGCATTCCAACAAAATTGTAAGCTTTTCGGCGTGATGATGCTTTTCAAGAAGCAATCCACCGAAATAGTAATGTCAGTTATTAAATCAGGCAATGTCTGAAATTATAAAAAACCCTCATTCAACCAAAAAATAAAAAACTATGGAATTTTTTTATTATTCTTTACTAAATATTTGTCACAAGCTTTTCGGCGTGATGATGCTTTTCAAGAAACATTCCAACGAAATAGTAAGCTTTTCGGCGTGATGATGCATTTCAAAAAGCATTCCACCGAAATAGTAAGCTTTTCGGAATGATGATGCTTTTCAAGAAGCATTCCAACGAAATAGTAAGCTTTTCGGCGTTATGATGCTTTTCAAGAAGCATTCCAACGAAATAGTAAGCTTTTCGGCGTGATGATGCTTTTCAAGAAGCATTCCAACGAAATAGTAATGTCAGTTATTAAATCAGGCAATGTCTGAAAATAAAATAAACCCTGAATCAACAAAAAAATTAAAAGCTATGGATTTTTTTTATTATTCTTTACTAAATATTTGTCACAAGCTTTTCGGCGTGATGATGCTTTTCAAGAAGCAATCCACCGAAATAGTAATGTCAGTTATTAAATCAGGCAATGTCTGAAAATAAAATAAACCCTGAATCAACAAAAAAATTAAAAGCTATGGATTTTTTTTATTATTCTTTACTAAATATTTGTCACAAGCTTTTCGGCGTGATGATGCTTTTCAAGAAGCAATCCACCGAAATTGTAAGCTTTTCGGCGTGATGATGCTTTTCAAGAAGCATTCCAACGAAATTGTAAGCTTTTCGGCGTGATGATGCTTTTCAAGAAGCAATCCACCGAAATAGTAATGTCAGTTATTAAATCAGGCAATGTCTGAAATTATAAAAAACCCTCATTCAACCAAAAAATAAAAAACTATGGAATTTTTTTATTATTCTTTACTAAATATTTGTCACAAGCTTTTCGGCGTGATGATGCTTTTCAAGAAGCAATCCACCGAAATTGTAAGCTTTTCGGCGTGATGATGCTTTTCAAGAAGCATTCCAACGAAATTGTAAGCTTTTCGGCGTGATGATGCTTTTCAAGAAGCAATCCACCGAAATAGTAATGTCAGTTATTAAATCAGGCAATGTCTGAAATTATAAAAAACCCTCATTCAACCAAAAAATAAAAAACTATGGAATTTTTTTATTATTCTTTACTAAATATTTGTCACAAGCTTTTCGGCGTGATGATGCTTTTCAAGAAACATTCCAACGAAATAGTAAGCTTTTCGGCGTGATGATGCATTTCAAAAAGCATTCCACCGAAATAGTAAGCTTTTCGGAATGATGATGCTTTTCAAGAAGCATTCCAACGAAATAGTAAGCTTTTCGGCGTTATGATGCTTTTCAAGAAGCATTCCAACGAAATAGTAAGCTTTTCGGCGTGATGATGCTTTTCAAGAAGCATTCCAACGAAATAGTAATGTCAGTTATTAAATCAGGCAATGTCTGAAAATAAAAGAAACCCTGAATCAACAAAAAAATTAAAAGCTATGGATTTTTTTTATTATTCTTTACTAAATATTTGTCACAAGCTTTTCGGCGTGATGATGCTTTTCAAGAAACATTCCAACGAAATAGTAAGCTTTTCGGCGTGATGATGCATTTCAAAAAGCATTCCACCGAAATAGTAATGTCAGTTATTAAATCAGGCAATGTCTGAAAATAAAAGAAAACCTGAATCAACAAAAAAATTAAAAGCTATGGATTTTTTTTATTATTCTTTACTAAATATTTGTCACAAGCTTTTCGGCGTGATGATGCTTTTCAAGAAACATTCCAACGAAATAGTAAGCTTTTCGGCGTGATGATGCATTTCAAAAAGCATTCCACCGAAATAGTAATGTCAGTTATTAAATCAGGCAATGTCTGAAAATAAAAGAAAACCTGAATCAACAAAAAAATTAAAAGCTATGGATTTTTTTTATTATTCTTTACTAAATATTTGTCACAAGCTTTTCGGCGTGATGATGCTTTTCAAGAAACATTCCAACGAAATAGTAAGCTTTTCGGCGTGATGATGCATTTCAAAAAGCAATCCACCGAAATAGTAATGTCAGTTATTAAATCAGGCAATGTCTGAAATTATAAAAAACCCTCATTCAACCAAAAAATAAAAAACTATGGAATTTTTTTATTATTCTTTACTAAATATTTGTCACAAGCTTTTCGGCGTGATGATGCTTTTCAAGAAGCATTCCAACGAAATAGTAAGCTTTTCGGCGTGATGATGCTTTTCAAGAAACATTCCAACGAAATAGTAAGCTTTTCGGCGTGATGATGCATTTCAAAAAGCAATCCACCGAAATAGTAATGTCAGTTATTAAATCAGGCAATGTCTGAAATTATAAAAAACCCTCATTCAACCAAAAAATAAAAAACTATGGAATTTTTTTATTATTCTTTACTAAATATTTGTCACAAGCTTTTCGGCGTGATGATGCTTTTCAAGAAGCATTCCAACGAAATAGTAAGCTTTTCGGCGTGATGATGCATTTCAAAAAGCATTCCAACGAAATAGTAAGCTTTTCGGCGTGATGATGCATTTCAAAAAGCAATCCACCGAAATAGTAATGTCAGTTATTAAATCAGGCAATGTCTGAAATTATAAAAAACCCTCATTCAACCAAAAAATAAAAAACTATGGAATTTTTTTATTATTCTTTACTAAATATTTGTCACAAGCTTTTCGGCGTGATGATGCTTTTCAAGAAGCATTCCAACGAAATAGTAAGCTTTTCGGCGTGATGATGCATTTCAAAAAGCATTCCACCGAAATAGTAAGCTTTTCGGCGTGATGATGCTTTTCAAGAAGCAATCCACCGAAATAGTAATGTCAGTTATTAAATCAGGCAATGTCTGAAATTATAAAAAACCCTCATTCAACCAAAAAATAAAAAACTATGGAATTTTTTTATTATTCTTTACTAAATATTTGTCACAAGCTTTTCGGCGTGATGATGCTTTTCAAGAAGCATTCCAACGAAATAGTAAGCTTTTCGGCGTGATGATGCATTTCAAAAAGCATTCCACCGAAATAGTAAGCTTTTCGGAATGATGATGCTTTTCAAGAAGCATTCCAACGAAATAGTAAGCTTTTCGGCGTTATGATGCTTTTCAAGAAGCATTCCAACGAAATAGTAAGCTTTTCGGCGTGATGATGCTTTTCAAGAAGCATTCCAACGAAATAGTAATGTCAGTTATTAAATCAGGCAATGTCTGAAAATAAAAGAAACCCTGAATCAACAAAAAAATTAAAAGCTATGGATTTTTTTTATTATTCTTTACTAAATATTTGTCACAAGCTTTTCGGCGTGATGATGCTTTTCAAGAAACATTCCAACGAAATAGTAAGCTTTTCGGCGTGATGATGCATTTCAAAAAGCATTCCACCGAAATAGTAATGTCAGTTATTAAATCAGGCAATGTCTGAAAATAAAAGAAAACCTGAATCAACAAAAAAATTAAAAGCTATGGATTTTTTTTATTATTCTTTACTAAATATTTGTCACAAGCTTTTCGGCGTGATGATGCTTTTCAAGAAACATTCCAACGAAATAGTAAGCTTTTCGGCGTGATGATGCATTTCAAAAAGCATTCCACCGAAATAGTAATGTCAGTTATTAAATCAGGCAATGTCTGAAATTATAAAAAACCCTCATTCAACCAAAAAATAAAAAACTATGGAATTTTTTTATTATTCTTTACTAAATATTTGTCACAAGCTTTTCGGCGTGATGATGCTTTTCAAGAAGCATTCCAACGAAATAGTAAGCTTTTCGGCGTGATGATGCATTTCAAAAAGCATTCCACCGAAATAGTAAGCTTTTCGGAATGATGATGCTTTTCAAGAAGCATTCCAACGAAATAGTAAGCTTTTCGGCGTTATGATGCTTTTCAAGAAGCATTCCAACGAAATAGTAAGCTTTTCGGCGTGATGATGCTTTTCAAGAAGCATTCCAACGAAATAGTAATGTCAGTTATTAAATCAGGCAATGTCTGAAAATAAAAGAAACCCTGAATCAACAAAAAAATTAAAAGCTATGGATTTTTTTTATTATTCTTTACTAAATATTTGTCACAAGCTTTTCGGCGTGATGATGCTTTTCAAGAAACATTCCAACGAAATAGTAAGCTTTTCGGCGTGATGATGCATTTCAAAAAGCATTCCACCGAAATAGTAATGTCAGTTATTAAATCAGGCAATGTCTGAAAATAAAAGAAAACCTGAATCAACAAAAAAATTAAAAGCTATGGATTTTTTTTATTATTCTTTACTAAATATTTGTCACAAGCTTTTCGGCGTGATGATGCTTTTCAAGAAACATTCCAACGAAATAGTAAGCTTTTCGGCGTGATGATGCATTTCAAAAAGCATTCCACCGAAATAGTAATGTCAGTTATTAAATCAGGCAATGTCTGAAAATAAAAGAAAACCTGAATCAACAAAAAAATTAAAAGCTATGGATTTTTTTTATTATTCTTTACTAAATATTTGTCACAAGCTTTTCGGCGTGATGATGCTTTTCAAGAAACATTCCAACGAAATAGTAAGCTTTTCGGCGTGATGATGCATTTCAAAAAGCAATCCACCGAAATAGTAATGTCAGTTATTAAATCAGGCAATGTCTGAAATTATAAAAAACCCTCATTCAACCAAAAAATAAAAAACTATGGAATTTTTTTATTATTCTTTACTAAATATTTGTCACAAGCTTTTCGGCGTGATGATGCTTTTCAAGAAGCATTCCAACGAAATAGTAAGCTTTTCGGCGTGATGATGCATTTCAAAAAGCATTCCAACGAAATAGTAAGCTTTTCGGCGTGATGATGCATTTCAAAAAGCAATCCACCGAAATAGTAATGTCAGTTATTAAATCAGGCAATGTCTGAAATTATAAAAAACCCTCATTCAACCAAAAAATAAAAAACTATGGAATTTTTTTATTATTCTTTACTAAATATTTGTCACAAGCTTTTCGGCGTGATGATGCTTTTCAAGAAGCATTCCAACGAAATAGTAAGCTTTTCGGCGTGATGATGCTTTTCAAGAAACATTCCAACGAAATAGTAAGCTTTTCGGCGTGATGATGCATTTCAAAAAGCAATCCACCGAAATAGTAATGTCAGTTATTAAATCAGGCAATGTCTGAAATTATAAAAAACCCTCATTCAACCAAAAAATAAAAAACTATGGAATTTTTTTATTATTCTTTACTAAATATTTGTCACAAGCTTTTCGGCGTGATGATGCTTTTCAAGAAGCATTCCAACGAAATAGTAAGCTTTTCGGCGTGATGATGCATTTCAAAAAGCATTCCACCGAAATAGTAAGCTTTTCGGCGTGATGATGCTTTTCAAGAAGCAATCCACCGAAATAGTAATGTCAGTTATTAAATCAGGCAATGTCTGAAATTATAAAAAACCCTCATTCAACCAAAAAATAAAAAACTATGGAATTTTTTTATTATTCTTTACTAAATATTTGTCACAAGCTTTTCGGCGTGATGATGCTTTTCAAGAAGCATTCCAACGAAATAGTAAGCTTTTCGGCGTGATGATGCATTTCAAAAAGCATTCCACCGAAATAGTAAGCTTTTCGGAATGATGATGCTTTTCAAGAAGCATTCCAACGAAATAGTAAGCTTTTCGGCGTTATGATGCTTTTCAAGAAGCATTCCAACGAAATAGTAAGCTTTTCGGCGTGATGATGCTTTTCAAGAAGCATTCCAACGAAATAGTAATGTCAGTTATTAAATCAGGCAATGTCTGAAAATAAAAGAAACCCTGAATCAACAAAAAAATTAAAAGCTATGGATTTTTTTTATTATTCTTTACTAAATATTTGTCACAAGCTTTTCGGCGTGATGATGCTTTTCAAGAAACATTCCAACGAAATAGTAAGCTTTTCGGCGTGATGATGCATTTCAAAAAGCATTCCACCGAAATAGTAATGTCAGTTATTAAATCAGGCAATGTCTGAAAATAAAAGAAAACCTGAATCAACAAAAAAATTAAAAGCTATGGATTTTTTTTATTATTCTTTACTAAATATTTGTCACAAGCTTTTCGGCGTGATGATGCTTTTCAAGAAACATTCCAACGAAATAGTAAGCTTTTCGGCGTGATGATGCATTTCAAAAAGCATTCCACCGAAATAGTAATGTCAGTTATTAAATCAGGCAATGTCTGAAAATAAAAGAAAACCTGAATCAACAAAAAAATTAAAAGCTATGGATTTTTTTTATTATTCTTTACTAAATATTTGTCACAAGCTTTTCGGCGTGATGATGCTTTTCAAGAAACATTCCAACGAAATAGTAAGCTTTTCGGCGTGATGATGCATTTCAAAAAGCATTCCACCGAAATAGTAATGTCAGTTATTAAATCAGGCAATGTCTGAAAATAAAAGAAAACCTGAATCAACAAAAAAATTAAAAGCTATGGATTTTTTTTATTATTCTTTACTAAATATTTGTCACAAGCTTTTCGGCGTGATGATGCTTTTCAAGAAACATTCCAACGAAATAGTAAGCTTTTCGGCGTGATGATGCATTTCAAAAAGCAATCCACCGAAATAGTAATGTCAGTTATTAAATCAGGCAATGTCTGAAATTATAAAAAACCCTCATTCAACCAAAAAATAAAAAACTATGGAATTTTTTTATTATTCTTTACTAAATATTTGTCACAAGCTTTTCGGCGTGATGATGCTTTTCAAGAAGCATTCCAACGAAATAGTAAGCTTTTCGGCGTGATGATGCATTTCAAAAAGCATTCCAACGAAATAGTAAGCTTTTCGGCGTGATGATGCATTTCAAAAAGCAATCCACCGAAATAGTAATGTCAGTTATTAAATCAGGCAATGTCTGAAATTATAAAAAACCCTCATTCAACCAAAAAATAAAAAACTATGGAATTTTTTTATTATTCTTTACTAAATATTTGTCACAAGCTTTTCGGCGTGATGATGCTTTTCAAGAAGCATTCCAACGAAATAGTAAGCTTTTCGGCGTGATGATGCATTTCAAAAAGCATTCCACCGAAATAGTAAGCTTTTCGGAATGATGATGCTTTTCAAGAAGCATTCCAACGAAATAGTAAGCTTTTCGGCGTTATGATGCTTTTCAAGAAGCATTCCAACGAAATAGTAAGCTTTTCGGCGTGATGATGCTTTTCAAGAAGCATTCCAACGAAATAGTAATGTCAGTTATTAAATCAGGCAATGTCTGAAAATAAAAGAAACCCTGAATCAACAAAAAAATTAAAAGCTATGGATTTTTTTTATTATTCTTTACTAAATATTTGTCACAAGCTTTTCGGCGTGATGATGCTTTTCAAGAAACATTCCAACGAAATAGTAAGCTTTTCGGCGTGATGATGCATTTCAAAAAGCATTCCACCGAAATAGTAATGTCAGTTATTAAATCAGGCAATGTCTGAAAATAAAAGAAAACCTGAATCAACAAAAAAATTAAAAGCTATGGATTTTTTTTATTATTCTTTACTAAATATTTGTCACAAGCTTTTCGGCGTGATGATGCTTTTCAAGAAACATTCCAACGAAATAGTAAGCTTTTCGGCGTGATGATGCATTTCAAAAAGCATTCCACCGAAATAGTAATGTCAGTTATTAAATCAGGCAATGTCTGAAAATAAAAGAAAACCTGAATCAACAAAAAAATTAAAAGCTATGGATTTTTTTTATTATTCTTTACTAAATATTTGTCACAAGCTTTTCGGCGTGATGATGCTTTTCAAGAAACATTCCAACGAAATAGTAAGCTTTTCGGCGTGATGATGCATTTCAAAAAGCATTCCACCGAAATAGTAATGTCAGTTATTAAATCAGGCAATGTCTGAAAATAAAAGAAAACCTGAATCAACAAAAAAATTAAAAGCTATGGATTTTTTTTATTATTCTTTACTAAATATTTGTCACAAGCTTTTCGGCGTGATGATGCTTTTCAAGAAACATTCCAACGAAATAGTAAGCTTTTCGGCGTGATGATGCATTTCAAAAAGCATTCCACCGAAATAGTAATGTCAGTTATTAAATCAGGCAATGTCTGAAAATAAAAGAAAACCTGAATCAACAAAAAAATTAAAAGCTATGGATTTTTTTTATTATTCTTTACTAAATATTTGTCACAAGCTTTTCGGCGTGATGATGCTTTTCAAGAAACATTCCAACGAAATAGTAAGCTTTTCGGCGTGATGATGCATTTCAAAAAGCATTCCACCGAAATAGTAATGTCAGTTATTAAATCAGGCAATGTCTGAAAATAAAAGAAACCCTGAATCAACAAAAAAATTAAAAGCTATGGATTTTTTTTATTATTCTTTACTAAATATTTGTCACAAGCTTTTCGGCGTGATGATGCTTTTCAAGAAACATTCCAACGAAATAGTAAGCTTTTCGGCGTGATGATGCATTTCAAAAAGCATTCCACCGAAATAGTAATGTCAGTTATTAAATCAGGCAATGTCTGAAAATAAAAGAAAACCTGAATCAACAAAAAAATTAAAAGCTATGGATTTTTTTTATTATTCTTTACTAAATATTTGTCACAAGCTTTTCGGCGTGATGATGCTTTTCAAGAAACATTCCAACGAAATAGTAAGCTTTTCGGCGTGATGATGCATTTCAAAAAGCATTCCACCGAAATAGTAATGTCAGTTATTAAATCAGGCAATGTCTGAAAATAAAAGAAAACCTGAATCAACAAAAAAATTAAAAGCTATGGATTTTTTTTATTATTCTTTACTAAATATTTGTCACAAGCTTTTCGGCGTGATGATGCTTTTCAAGAAACATTCCAACGAAATAGTAAGCTTTTCGGCGTGATGATGCATTTCAAAAAGCAATCCACCGAAATAGTAATGTCAGTTATTAAATCAGGCAATGTCTGAAATTATAAAAAACCCTCATTCAACCAAAAAATAAAAAACTATGGAATTTTTTTATTATTCTTTACTAAATATTTGTCACAAGCTTTTCGGCGTGATGATGCTTTTCAAGAAGCATTCCAACGAAATAGTAAGCTTTTCGGCGTGATGATGCATTTCAAAAAGCATTCCACCGAAATAGTAATGTCAGTTATTAAATCAGGCAATGTCTGAAAATAAAAGAAAACCTGAATCAACAAAAAAATTAAAAGCTATGGATTTTTTTTATTATTCTTTACTAAATATTTGTCACAAGCTTTTCGGCGTGATGATGCTTTTCAAGAAGCATTCCAACGAAATAGTAAGCTTTTCGGCGTGATGATGCATTTCAAAAAGCATTCCACCGAAATAGTAAGCTTTTCGGAATGATGATGCATTTCAAAAAGCATTCCACCGAAATAGTAAGCTTTTCGGAATGATGATGCTTTTCAAGAAGCATTCCAACGAAATAGTAATGTCAGTTATTAAATCAGGTAATGTCTGAAAATAAAAGAAACCCTGAATCAACAAAAAAATTAAAAGCTATGGATTTTTTTTATTATTCTTTACTAAATATTTGTCACAAGCTTTTCGGCGTGATGATGCTTTTCAAGAAACATTCCAACGAAATAGTAAGCTTTTCGGCGTGATGATGCATTTCAAAAAGCATTCCACCGAAATAGTAATGTCAGTTATTAAATCAGGCAATGTCTGAAAATAAAAGAAAACCTGAATCAACAAAAAAATTAAAAGCTATGGATTTTTTTTATTATTCTTTACTAAATATTTGTCACAAGCTTTTCGGCGTGATGATGCTTTTCAAGAAGCCATCCAACGAAATAGTAAGCTTTTCGGCGTGATGATGCATTTCAAAAAGCATTCCACCGAAATAGTAAGCTTTTCGGAATGATGATGCTTTTCAAGAAGCATTCCAACGAAATAGTAAGCTTTTCGGCGTTATGATGCTTTTCAAGAAGCATTCCAACGAAATAGTAAGCTTTTCGGCGTGATGATGCTTTTCAAGAAGAAATCCACCGAAATAGTAAGCTTTTCGGCGTAATGATGCTTTTCAAGAAGCATTCCACCGAAATAGTAAGCTTTTCGGCGTGATGATGCTTTTCAAGAAGAAATCCACCGAAATAGTAAGCTTTTCGGCGTGATGATGCTTTTCAAGAAGCATTCCAACGAAATAGTAAGCTTTTCGGCGTGATGATGCTTTTCAAGAAGAAATCCACCGAAATAGTAAGCTTTTCGGCGTGATGATGCTTTTCAAGAAGCATTCCACCGAAATAGTAAGCTTTTCGGCGTGATGATGCTTTTCAAGAAGCATTCCAACGAAATAGTAAGCTTTTCGGCGTGATGATGCTTTTCAAGAAGCATTCCAACGAAATAGTAAGCTTTTCGGCGTGATGATGCTTTTCAAGAAGAAATCCACCGAAATAGTAAGCTTTTCGGCGTGATGATGCTTTTCAAGAAGAAATCCACCGAAATAGTAAGCTTTTCGGCGTGATGATGCTTTTCAAGAAGAAATCCACCGAAATAGTAAGCTTTTCGGCGTGATGATGCTTTTCAAGAAGCATTCCACCGAAATAGTAAGCTTTTCGGCGTGATGATGCTTTTCAAGAAGCATTCCAACGAAATAGTAAGCTTTTCGGCGTGATGATGCTTTTCAAGAAGCATTCCAACGAAATAGTAAGCTTTTCGGCGTGATGATGCTTTTCAAGAAGAAATCCACCGAAATAGTAAGCTTTTCGGCGTAATGATGCTTTTCAAGAAGCATTCCACCGAAATAGTAAGCTTTTCGGCGTGATGATGCTTTTCAAGAAGAAATCCACCGAAATAGTAAGCTTTTCGGCGTGATGATGCTTTTCAAGAAGCATTCCAACGAAATAGTAAGCTTTTCGGCGTGATGATGCTTTTCAAGAAGAAATCCACCGAAATAGTAAGCTTTTCGGCGTGATGATGCTTTTCAAGAAGCAATCCACCGAAATAGTAATGTCAGTTATTAAATCAGGCAATGTCTGAAATTATAAAAAACCCTCATTCAACCAAAAAATAAAAAACTATGGAATTTTTTTTATTATTCTTTACTAAATATTTGTCACAAGCTTTTCGGCGTGATGATGCTTTTCAAAAAGCATTCCAACGAAATAGTAAGCTTTTCGGCGTGATGATGCTTTTCAAGAAGAAATCCACCGAAATAGTAAGCTTTTCGGCGTGATGATGCTTTTCAAGAAGCAATCCACCGAAATAGTAATGTCAGTTATTAAATCAGGCAATGTCTGAAATTATAAAAAACCCTCATTCAACCAAAAAATAAAAAACTATGGAATTTTTTTATTATTCTTTACTAAATATTTGTCACAAGCTTTTCGGCGTGATGATGCTTTTCAAGAAGCAATCCACCGAAATAGTAATGTCAGTTATTAAATCAGGCAATGTCTGAAAATAAAAGAAACCCTGAATCAACAAAAAAATTAAAAGCTATGGATTTTTTTTATTATTCTTTACTAAATATTTGTCACAAGCTTTTCGGCGTGATGATGCTTTTCAAGAAGCATTCCAACGAAATTGTAAGCTTTTCGGCGTGATGATGCTTTTCAAGAAGAAATCCACCGAAATAGTAAGCTTTTCGGCGTGATGATGCTTTTCAAGAAGCAATCCACCGAAATAGTAATGTCAGTTATTAAATCAGGTAATGTCTGAAAATAAAAGAAACCCTGAATCAACAAAAAAATTAAAAGCTATGGATTTTTTTTATTATTCTTTACTAAATATTTGTCACAAGCTTTTCGGCGTGATGATGCTTTTCAAGAAACATTCCAACGAAATAGTAAGCTTTTCGGCGTGATGATGCATTTCAAAAAGCATTCCACCGAAATAGTAATGTCAGTTATTAAATCAGGCAATGTCTGAAAATAAAAGAAAACCTGAATCAACAAAAAAATTAAAAGCTATGGATTTTTTTTATTATTCTTTACTAAATATTTGTCACAAGCTTTTCGGCGTGATGATGCTTTTCAAGAAGCCATCCAACGAAATAGTAAGCTTTTCGGCGTGATGATGCATTTCAAAAAGCATTCCACCGAAATAGTAAGCTTTTCGGAATGATGATGCTTTTCAAGAAGCATTCCAACGAAATAGTAAGCTTTTCGGCGTTATGATGCTTTTCAAGAAGCATTCCAACGAAATAGTAAGCTTTTCGGCGTGATGATGCTTTTCAAGAAGAAATCCACCGAAATAGTAAGCTTTTCGGCGTAATGATGCTTTTCAAGAAGCATTCCACCGAAATAGTAAGCTTTTCGGCGTGATGATGCTTTTCAAGAAGAAATCCACCGAAATAGTAAGCTTTTCGGCGTGATGATGCTTTTCAAGAAGCATTCCAACGAAATAGTAAGCTTTTCGGCGTGATGATGCTTTTCAAGAAGAAATCCACCGAAATAGTAAGCTTTTCGGCGTGATGATGCTTTTCAAGAAGCATTCCACCGAAATAGTAAGCTTTTCGGCGTGATGATGCTTTTCAAGAAGCATTCCAACGAAATAGTAAGCTTTTCGGCGTGATGATGCTTTTCAAGAAGCATTCCAACGAAATAGTAAGCTTTTCGGCGTGATGATGCTTTTCAAGAAGAAATCCACCGAAATAGTAAGCTTTTCGGCGTGATGATGCTTTTCAAGAAGAAATCCACCGAAATAGTAAGCTTTTCGGCGTGATGATGCTTTTCAAGAAGCATTCCAACGAAATAGTAAGCTTTTCGGCGTGATGATGCTTTTCAAGAAGAAATCCACCGAAATAGTAAGCTTTTCGGCGTAATGATGCTTTTCAAGAAGCATTCCACCGAAATAGTAAGCTTTTCGGCGTGATGATGCTTTTCAAGAAGAAATCCACCGAAATAGTAAGCTTTTCGGCGTGATGATGCTTTTCAAGAAGCATTCCAACGAAATAGTAAGCTTTTCGGCGTGATGATGCTTTTCAAGAAGAAATCCACCGAAATAGTAAGCTTTTCGGCGTGATGATGCTTTTCAAGAAGCAATCCACCGAAATAGTAATGTCAGTTATTAAATCAGGCAATGTCTGAAATTATAAAAAACCCTCATTCAACCAAAAAATAAAAAACTATGGAATTTTTTTATTATTCTTTACTAAATATTTGTCACAAGCTTTTCGGCGTGATGATGCTTTTCAAAAAGCATTCCAACGAAATAGTAAGCTTTTCGGCGTGATGATGCTTTTCAAGAAGAAATCCACCGAAATAGTAAGCTTTTCGGCGTGATGATGCTTTTCAAGAAGCAATCCACCGAAATAGTAATGTCAGTTATTAAATCAGGCAATGTCTGAATTTATAAAAAACCCTCATTCAACCAAAAAATAAAAAACTATGGAATTTTTTTATTATTCTTTACTAAATATTTGTCACAAGCTTTTCGGCGTGATGATGCTTTTCAAGAAGCAATCCACCGAAATAGTAATGTCAGTTATTAAATCAGGCAATGTCTGAAAATAAAAGAAACCCTGAATCAACAAAAAAATTAAAAGCTATGGATTTTTTTTATTATTCTTTACTAATTATTTGTCACAAGCTTTTCGGCGTGATGATGCTTTTCAAGAAGCATTCCAACGAAATTGTAAGCTTTTCGGCGTGATGATGCTTTTCAAGAAGAAATCCACCGAAATAGTAAGCTTTTTCGGCGTGATGATGCTTTTCAAGAAGCAATCCACCGAAATAGTAATGTCAGTTATTAAATCAGGCAATGTCTGAAAATAAAAGAAACCCTGAATCAACAAAAAAATTAAAAGCTATGGATTTTTTTTATTATTCTTTACTAAATATTTGTCACAAGCTTTTCGGCGTGATGATGCTTTTCAAGAAGCATTCCAACGAAATTGTAAGCTTTTCGGCGTGATGATGCTTTTCAAGAAGAAATCCACCGAAATAGTAAGCTTTTCGGCGTGATGATGCTTTTCAAGAAGAAATCCACCGAAATAGTAAGCTTTTCGGCGTGATGATGCTTTTCAAGAAGCATTCCAACGAAATAGTAAGCTTTTCGGCGTGATGATGCTTTTCAAGAAGAAATCCACCGAAATAGTAAGCTTTTCGGCGTAATGATGCTTTTCAAGAAGCATTCCACCGAAATAGTAAGCTTTTCGGCGTGATGATGCTTTTCAAGAAGAAATCCACCGAAATAGTAAGCTTTTCGGCGTGATGATGCTTTTCAAGAAGCATTCCAACGAAATAGTAAGCTTTTCGGCGTGATGATGCTTTTCAAGAAGAAATCCACCGAAATAGTAAGCTTTTCGGCGTGATGATGCTTTTCAAGAAGCAATCCACCGAAATAGTAATGTCAGTTATTAAATCAGGCAATGTCTGAAATTATAAAAAAGTCTCATTCAACCAAAAAATAAAAAACTATGGAATTTTTTTATTATTCTTTACTAAATATTTGTCACAAGCTTTTCGGCGTGATGATGCTTTTCAAAAAGCATTCCAACGAAATAGTAAGCTTTTCGGCGTGATGATGCTTTTCAAGAAGAAATCCACCGAAATAGTAAGCTTTTCGGCGTGATGATGCTTTTCAAGAAGCAATCCACCGAAATAGTAATGTCAGTTATTAAATCAGGCAATGTCTGAAATTATAAAAACCCTCATTCAACCAAAAAATAAAAAACTATGGAATTTTTTTATTATTCTTTACTAAATATTTGTCACAAGCTTTTCGGCGTGATGATGCTTTTCAAGAAGCAATCCACCGAAATAGTAATGTCAGTTATTAAATCAGGCAATGTCTGAAAATAAAAGAAACCCTGAATCAACAAAAAAATTAAAAGCTATGGATTTTTTTTATTATTCTTTACTAAATATTTGTCACAAGCTTTTCGGCGTGATGATGCTTTTCAAGAAGCATTCCAACGAAATTGTAAGCTTTTCGGCGTGATGATGCTTTTCAAGAAGAAATCCACCGAAATAGTAAGCTTTTCGGCGTGATGATGCTTTTCAAGAAGCAATCCACCGAAATAGTAATGTCAGTTATTAAATCAGGCAATGTCTGAAAATAAAAGAAACCCTGAATCAACAAAAAAATTAAAAGCTATGGATTTTTTTTATTATTCTTTACTAAATATTTGTCACAAGCTTTTCGGCGTGATGATGCTTTTCAAGAAGCATTCCAACGAAATTGTAAGCTTTTCGGCGTGATGATGCTTTTCAAGAAGAAATCCACCGAAATAGTAAGCTTTTCGGCGTGATGATGCTTTTCAAGAAGCAATCCACCGAAATAGTAATGTCAGTTATTAAATCAGGCAATGTCTGAAAATAAAAGAAACCCTGAATCAACAAAAAAATTAAAAGCTATGGATTTTTTTTATTATTCTTTACTAAATATTTGTCACAAGCTTTTCGGCGTGATGATGCTTTTCAAGAAGCATTCCAACGAAATTGTAAGCTTTTCGGCGTGATGATGCTTTTCAAGAAGAAATCCACCGAAATAGTAAGCTTTTCGGCGTGATGATGCTTTTCAAGAAGCAATCCACCGAAATAGTAAGCTTTTCGGCGTGATGATGCTTTTCAAGAAGCAATCCACCGAAATAGTAATGTCAGTTATTAAATCAGGCAAAGTCTGAAATTATAAAAAACCTCATTCAACCAAAAAATAAAAAACTATGGAATTTTTTTTATTATTCTTTACTAAATATTTGTCACAAGCTTTTCGGCGTGATGATGCTTTTCAAGAAGCATTCCACCGAAATAGTAAGCTTTTCGGAATGATGATGCTTTTCAAGAAGCATTCCAACGAAATAGTAAGCTTTTCGGCGTGATGATGCTTTTCAAGAAGCAATCCACCGAAATAGTAATGTCAGTTATTAAATCAGGCAATGTCCTGAAAATAAAAGAAACCCTGAATCAACAAAAAAATTAAAAGCTATGGATTTTTTTTATTATTCTTTGCTAAATATTTGTCACAAGCTTTTCGGCGTGATGATGCTTTTCAAGAAGAAATCCACCGAAATAGTAAGCTTTTCGGCGTGATGATGCTTTTCAAGAAGCAATCCACCGAAATAGTAAGCTTTTCGGCGTGATGATGCTTTTCAAGAAGCAATCCACCGAAATAGTAATGTCAGTTATTAAATCAGGCAAAGTCTGAAATTATAAAAAACCTCATTCAACCAAAAAATAAAAAAACTATGGAATTTTTTTATTATTCTTTACTAAATATTTGTCACAAGCTTTTCGGCGTGATGATGCTTTTCAAGAAGCATTCCAACGAAATAGTAAGCTTTTCGGCGTGATGATGCTTTTCAAGAAGCATTCCAACGAAATAGTAAGCTTTTCGGCGTGATGATGCATTTCAAAAAGCATTCCACCGAAATAGTTAGCTTTACGGAATGATGATGCTTTTCAAGAAGCATTCCAACGAAATAGTAAGTTTTTCGGCGTGATGATGCTTTTCAAGAAGCAATCCACCGAAATAGTAATGTCAGTTATTAAATCAGGCAATGTCTGAAAATAAAAGAAACCCTGAATCAACAAAAAAATTAAAAGCTATGGATTTTTTTTATTATTCTTTACTAAATATTTGTCACAATCTTTTCGGCGTGATGATGCTTTTCAAGAAGCATTCCAACGAAATTGTAAGCTTTTCGGCGTGATGATGCTTTTCAAGAAGAAATCCACCGAAATAGTAAGCTTTTCGGCGTGATGATGCTTTTCAAGAAGCAATCCACCGAAATAGTAATGTCAGTTATTAAATCAGGCAATGTCTGAAATTATAAAAAACCCTCATTCAACCAAAAAATAAAAAACTATGGAATTTTTTTATTATTCTTTACTAAATATTTGTCACAATCTTTTCGGCGTGATGATGCTTTTCAAGAAGCAATCCAACGAAATAGTAAGCTTTTCGGCGTGATGATGCTTTTCAAGAAGCATTCCAACGAAATAGTAAGCTTTTCGGCGTGATGATGCATTTCAAAAAGCATTCCACCGAAATAGTAAGCTTTTCGGAATGATGATGCTTTCA
>JAJQJQ010000408.1:0-25920 GCA_028622995.1 Panagrolaimus kolymaensis | reverse complement strand
ATAAAATTTTTAAAAAAATCTTGCATTTCAGCAAGAATCTGCATGGGAAAAATAAAATGAGCTTTTTTGAGGGAAAAGATTTGTCTATTTATTAGTCAAAAACCAAACAGTTTTATTTATAAATCAATGGGTGTGATTATGAAAAAGGGAAAGGGGTTGGCCTAGATAGATAGCATCAAGAAAGATGCAATAAAAAACAAAAAGAGCAATGGTATTCGATGATATAACAAATTCATAAAAGCAGATAAAGGTTGAAGGAGAGAGACACTATGTATTTGTTTAAAAAAATAACATAAGAATTATGTTCCTTTATATAAAAAGTGACGCATCCATCCATCTTTTGTAGTGGGGCTTTTATTCACACCAAAAAAAATTAAATTTGTTTTTATCATAACCGAATTTAACCAACAATAAAATGTCACAAGCGGTTTGGAGTGAAGTTGAACATGTATATTTTTGGCCTGAAAGTGAGAGGCTTGAAATTGTTTTAGCTGCACAAAGATATGAATCAATTTATACAATGCCTGGTTTAAAATCGAATGAACTTTTATTAGATAAAATGGCGTATGCAACTTCACAAATTAAAGGAATTCCAATTCAACGACCAAACGTGGCAGAAAATGTTGAAGGATTAAAACAGCTTATTGTAAGTTTATGGAATCGTTTATGATTCATCGAATCATATATATTTCAGGCAATGGGACATTTAAAAGCTGCTTATAATTTGACTATTTCACTTTTAACTAATTTTGGTCAAGGTGTTGGAAGAGCGGGACAACCTTCTAAAAATACATTTGAAATTTTCGAAGTAAAATTATATTATTTCATATCGTAATTATTAAAAATATATTGCAGATTTGGTCATGTCGTTTTCAATTAATGACGGCCTTAAAATTATATTCCCAACTTCTTGATGAACTTGCACCCTTTGAATTATTAGATGCGCCCGATACATATTTTCAATATTATCCTGAATTAGCTCAACAAGGATATAACGGTAAATTCTTTCTTGCAAATATTAAGCTTTAATTCGCACTTTTATTATAGGATCAATAATTCCTTTCAATCTTAGACTAATTCATGCAGAAGCCCCAAGATTTTCTCCCGATCTATGGAAGCTATCAATAGATGTTGTATCCTCGAAGAGCTTACCAAAAAGGTTCTCGATCAAATTATATCAGAACTACGTCCAGAAATCAATTAAAATTATGGCAACAAAGATTAGAAGCAGTAAAAATGACAAAAGCTCGAGCATGGTATACAATGAAAGTATGGTTTGGTTTCTATCTGCTTTTATAAATCTTTGATATTCTTCTTTAAGGAATATCATCAATGCATAATCATATATCAAAGTCTACTTTCGAAAGCCACTGATGAAAAAACGAGGCCGTTTGCTTCAACTTTTGTTAAGAATATCCGTCGTTATTGGAGATGAAAAACTTGTGGAAAAATTTTCTCGTGAATTAACAATTCAAAATAGTGGATCACAAAATCTTTATCTTCATAAAGGAATTAAGGATGCCTTTTATGGAAATTATGCGAAAGCCATAATAAATCATTTAACAGCCCAAAAAGGCTCTGATGGATTATCGAATCCTGTGGTTTGTGTACAAAAAGATTACTGTAATATTAAAAAAAACCCTTTGGTATATTTTAGGTTGCAAATAATGAAGCTATTTGTCAACTTTATAATGGAAAAGTTGAGGATGCAAGAAATCATTTATTATCGTTTCCAACAGTACCTAGCGAGCCGATCATGCTGAATATAAATACGATATCACAACTTGTTGCAACATCAAAGGATAATGCAAAACAACAAATGTTTGCTAAATATTGTGAAAATATGAGCGACGTTTATGATCCACAAACTATGAAAGTTTTACAATAAAAAGTTGTTTGAAATATTCTTTTATGTATTTATTCAAAAAATAAAAATTAAATTTGATAATAAAAAAAGCGGGAAATAATAAAAGATTTTCGACGCGAAAATATGAAAAATATGGTAAAAAATGGCTAAGAAGCAAAATGAAATTAGTTCATTTCTCTTTCAAAATTTTTTTATTATGTTTTTTCACGAAGCTTCATTTCTTCCATCAATCAATTGTTGTTTTACTTACATATGGGATGATGCCGTCTGAAAATGCTTCACGTCATCAAAATTTTACTATCTTGTATTATAACCTTGCTTATGAAAATTTTAAAGCTGCAAGATATACCACTATGCTTTTAATCATTTTCTCTTGGTTGAGCTTGATCTTATTTTATTTTGAATGGAATCTTTTTCGATTTGGTATCTTTGCTTATTACAACACATGTGCTTGTATCCTTCTTTTGATTACTGCAACATTCTCTCTTGTTCAAAAAGATCAACCATTCACTTTCTTTTATAATCCATTACAATTATCGTTGGTACGTTTTTTTGTTATTTCCTATCTTATTTTATTTATTTATATGTTTTACAGCTTTTTCTTCATCTTACCATGGCCTTGGATAACGCATACTTTTTTTATTATTCGGAAAGCCTACCAAGAATTGTTTTTATTCTTGCTGCTTTGACTCGAATATTTTCAAGTATAATCTGTTTTCTGTGTAATCTTCTTTATATCAACGCTGCATCAACCATGTCTATATTGATTTCACATGCAAATACATATTATTCATAAATCATATTGTTGCTTTTATTTACTTTTATTTGTTTTTGTCGATTATGGTAGGCATTTTTTTTGTTAATTTTTATGTACAAGAAATTATAAATCAATATAATAATAAAATTTAAAAAGAACTGATGGAATTTCTAACAAGAACGAAGCTTTGGAGTCAATATGCGATGTAATTCATTGATATCAGTAAAAACTCGACGAGGATCACCTGTTATTTTTTCTAATTCAATGCGACTTATGGGATATCGGTCTTTATCATTAATGGCAATTGCAAAAATATCTGGAATAGCTTGTCGAAGTAAGACAGATTCTTTAGTGGTATCCCGTTGGCTGAACCCATCAGTAAATATGACGACAATGGGAGTAGCTTTGCCAGGACGGGCTCCTTTCAAAGGTGAATATTCAGAAATGGCCTAAAAAAATTAAATAATGTAACACCAATTTCCTTAAATTCTTACATGAAGTAATGCAGAATGAATTGCAGTTGTTCCAGAGGAGAAGGGAATGCGTTCAAGCGCTCTCAGAATGTATAATTTTGATTGTGGGCCATCGAATGGAACAATAGTTCTGACTTTTTCAGTTGCAGCAAATTTAATTAAAGCAATACGAGCATTATCAGGACCAATTCGGAGCTTTTTAATGATTCCACCTATGTATTCTTTTTCGATGTTGAAAGTTTCCTGTAATTTTTTTCTATTAAATTAACTGTTTTCTACAAATAATTCAAACTTCAACAGATCCAGAACTATCAAGTATAAACAAGAAATCGATCAAGCAACCGGGCACGTGAGTCGTTGAAGGTTCAGGATATTGCGTTGTTGGAGACAAATGTATGATGCTTGGAGTGGGTGTAAGACTGATAGGTAGGGAGGAAAATGTAGTCTTTAATGGAGTTGTGAAAGCAACAGGAGTGGTTGTTTCAGTTGTCGTCTTAGATTTTTTAATATTCTTAAAAACCTTTTTTGTGATCGCTTCTATCGGAGTTTCTAATGGAGTCGTGATCACTGGAGTTGATTTGGTAGTCGGTTTGAATTTTTTAATTGTTACTGCGTCATCAAAAAGTTCCGTTGCTGCTTTTAATGCTTTTGGAAGCTTTTTTGGTGTTAAAGTAGTCTTCTTTGTAGTTATTTTTGCAGCTGTTGTGGTTACTGTTATTGTATTTTCAGTCGTTGGTGTAACAGCTGTTGTTGATTTTACTCTTGTCGTTTTCTTTTTTGCTTGAGTTTTAGATTTTACAGTAGTTGAAGCTTCTGTAGTAGTCTCCATTGTTTTGACTTTTGCCGATTCTTTTACAGTGGGTTTTGCCGTTGTTAACACTTTTGTAGTCTTTTTTATAGGGTCATTTGTCGGCATTATTGTGGTTGTTGAAGATGAAGTTGTAGTTTTGATTGGTCTCAAGGTTGTTTTCTGAACTCCTACTACTTTTTCACTATCCAATCCGTTATTCAATGGACCAGAAATATCTTGTAATCTTTGACGAGCTGCAAATGGTTCTGAAGTGGAATAAGTTTGCTCTTCTCGATTATTACTATCAGATGAAGCTTGAACTGGGATTTGCTGAAACAAAAAACTATATCAAAAAATATCTATATTAAAAAAACGAAAAACCTTTCGATTTTCCACGCATCCTTCTGAGTGACCAAGAGTTGCCAATCTCAATAATTCTTTTGCAAAATCTGCATTTCTATCATAATTGAAAACCCTTTAACATCACCCGTAAAAGCTTTAAGAGTTTTTTCATTGATTTCTTTTCCACTATGAACTGCGTGACATTCAAGGCCTTTAGCTTTTCGTACAAGATTTGAAGCTAAACTTCGTTCTTCCGTCTTATCAGTGGATTCTCCATCACCAACGATAAGGAAAAGGCCACGAGCATCACCACGTTTATGAGCATTATAATAATCAAGACCAGCATGGACTGCTTTGGCGTATGAGGGTTTGCCGTCGATAACTTGGATACTTTCAATATTATCGAATTTTTGTGGATCGGTGAATTCTTGTAAAAGTTTAGGTTCGGCTCCAAATGAGAAAATTGCAACTTTAACGTCATCATTAGCGGGAAGAGATCCTAAAAAGGATTTTATTTAAACTTTAATAGTCAAAATTTAGTAAAGTTATTAAATGGAATAAGTACTGAATAACAAAAAATTATTAAAGAAGGCTTTCTATTTTTTTATTATCTTTTATAGTTTTAAAGTAGCTTATTTACAATTTTTATGTACATATAAGACGCCAAAATAAATAAACTTTTGCAACTTTGTGGAATTCGAACTTTTTTCTTTCAAAATTACACACTTTGAAAATTTCCATGGTTTTTTGAAAAAGCAGTCGGAAAAAAATCTCACTCATCGAAAGTGGTTCAAACTTGATATTTTTCTCACGGTTTTGGTTCAGGTGATGAAACACATACTTTTCTGTTTTTTTCCTCACGACTTTAGGTCAGGTGGTGAAATAGGTCTAATCTTGAAATTTTCCTCACGGTTTCAAGTCGGAATGAAAAATGCGTTTTTAAAGACCATCTTGATTTGCCGAATTTTGCCCATCTTCAAAATCGGGTTTGTACTTCAAAAAGATGCAAAAATGAGGCGTTTTTAAAAAAAACATGGAATTTCAAAGAATGGTAAATTCGTGAGGAAAAATTACAAATTTTATGGGTTTTTGATTGTGAGAATTGGTCAGAAGGAGAAATCAAAGATTTTAGTTAATTTTCCTCAAATTCCTAAATGAGGCAATCCATGCCGCATATTTTACCTCAACCATCTTTTCTATTGAGGCAATCCATGCCGCATATTTTGCCTCAACCATCTTTTCTATTGAGGCAATCCATGCCGCATATTTTGCCTCAACCATCTTTTCTATTGAGGCAATCCATGCCGCATATTTTACCTCAAAATAGCCCGAAAATAAGCAAAAACAATTAAATGGCTCGAACCCGGAACCTTCCGATTACAAGCCCAACGCAATAACCATTGGGCCAAACTGTCAACGAAAGCTATAGGTTGTTTGACAACCACCTTCGATTCTCGAATATGGAAAACCTTCTAATTTCAGCAAAAATAATCAATATCTACTAGATTTAATATTGCTAACTATAATAATTGCTATTTTAGCAATTACATTTATTGGAAAAAGGGTTTTATGTAAAATAAACATACTTGAATCGAAGGTGGTTGTCAAACAACCTATAGCTTTCGTTGACAGTTTGGCGCAATGGTTATTGCGTTGGGCTTGTACTCGGAAGGTTCCGGGTTCGAGCCATTTAATTGTTTTTGCTTATTTTCGGGCTATTTTGAGGTAAAATATGCGGCATGGATTGCCTCAATAGAAAAGATGGTTGAGGCAAAATATGCGGCATGGATTGCCTCAATAGAAAAGATGGTTGAGGTAAAATATGCGGCATGGATTGCCTCAATAGAAAAGATGGTTGAGGTAAAATATGCGGCATGGATTGCCTCAATAGAAAAGATGGTTGAGGCAAAATATGCGGCATGGATTGCCTCATTTAGAAATTTGAGGAAAATTAACTAAAATCTTTGATTTCTCCTTCTGACCACTTCTCACAACCAAAAACCCATAAAATTTGTAATTTTTCCTCACGAATTTACCATTCTTTAAAAATTTTTAGTTTTTTGAGTCTGAGAAATTTTTTTGAGGCAAATTTAAAGAAAAATCGTAAAACCTATTCCGACTTGAAACCGTGAGGAAAATTTCAAGATTAGACCTATTTCACCACCTGACCTAAAGTCGTGAGGAAAAAAACAGAAAAGTACCTATTTCAGCATCCGAACCAAAACCGTGAGGAAAAAAACAGAAAAGTATGTGTTTCATCACCTGACCCAAAGTCGTGAGGAAAAAAACAAAAATTTAGTGTTTTCAGTGTCTGAAACTCGAGTGAGGAAGATTTTAATATAAATCCGATTCAGACAAAGTTGCAAAAGTTTATTTATTTTGGCGTCTTATATCACCCACAAAAAAAAAATTACGACTTCTGCAAGAAACTTTTTTTTGTTTGAAAATTTTATATAAATTTCTAAAGTCGAATTTTAAGAAAATGTATTGTTTTTTATCGCGTACTTTTTATTTTTTTGTAGGCAAGGGAAAATTAACCTTTGATGCAAATTTTTAGACAACTGATAAATCAATGCTGTGAAAAGTGTATAAATACTGAGATGATCCAAATATTTGTCTTCATTTATTTTACTTTCATACTGGCTGACTTCTAATTTCCTCCGGTGTGTTTTTCTTAACTGTTCTGAAACATGTCTTCAACTGAAGAAGATACTCTCGTAACTGCTCGTTCATCAACCGTTTCAATTTCTCCATCAGATTCTTCAATTTCTGGTGATGCTTCATCATTAAAAAAAACTCCGCGTGATGAACATGGTGGTGCTGCTGGTGATAATGCTGGATGTGTCTTGAATGAATCTCCTACATCTCGTCAAGGAACATCTCGTCGTCGACGTCGCGGTGCTGTTTCTCGTACTAAAGATTTTTCAAGTACGCCTCAAGCTCCTCCAAAGCGTCATTTAGGTGGAAGTAATCTTGGTGGTTATCCGTATATGTCAATGCCATATAACCAACCTAAACCTGAGTAAGTTTTTGCTTTTAACTATCCTAAATTATGTGCTTGTATTTTTTTAGTGGTATGTTCCCATTCGATGACATTGATATGCTCCTTTACTCTGTCAAAGAACTTTGTGCTCTTGTTGAAGCTGAACGTTTTGTTTGTAGTCCAACATTTTTGGCTCAATTTCAAGTTCTCTCTCAACGACTCCTTTTCATTGCTCGAAGTATTTCTCAACGATGCCGCCAAAATTCATACTCACCTCCTCTTGTCAAGCCATCGCTTTATGATAGTCTTCTTCGCGTTCGCTCTCCAGAACTTCTCAATGCTGCTCTTGATTTCTCTAATGCTCATAATATTTCATCAACTAATGACGAACCACATGCTCCTCCATCCGGTGAACGTGTACTCAAACGCTTCAAAGTTACCGTTCCGGAACATCCTAATTATAACTTTATTGGTCGTATTTTGGGTCCTCGTGGTATTTCCGTTCGTCAACTTGAATCATCATCCGGTTGTGGCATTTTGATCCGTGGAAAGGGCTCTGTTAAGGTTAGTAGTTTTTCTTTATAATTCAGAAAACATGTATTTTTTTTTTTCACTTTTAGAATGCTGAACGAGAAGAACGTCTTCGTTCTCGCAACACTCCTGGTTTTGAACATCTCAAAGAGCCTCTTCATGTTCTTATTACAGCTGAAGGTGTTGATGAAGCCGAATGTGATGCTAAGCTCGAAAAATGCAAACGTCGTATTGATAAACTCCTCAAGCCGGAATATGACGAATTCAAACGTCGCCAACTTGCTCAATTAGCTATGATCAATGGAAACTATGATGCTACTCGTGGCCTCACTCCTGTTCTCTGAAGTTGCTTTTCCTATTTGTAACAAAAACAAAAAAACAACTGCGCTAATTTTCATTTGTACTTCTTCTGATTTGAACTGCGTATTTTTTTCGGAGTTGATTTGTTTTTCTGTTTTATAAAAATATTTGTATAATAAATTTTTGCATTTAACTCACCCAAAACATCAAGCAGGAGATATTTGTTTGAAGTTATTTTTGCATTATCTTTTGGGTTATCAGTTGTTGAGTCAAAAACAATGACAACGTCAAGTTTGGGCTAAAAATTAATGATTCTAACGTTTAGGCACATGCAATGAGACTGAGCCTACCTTACTACAATCATCTAATGATGCAACTGGTTCGAAGCCAGAATCTTCGCTGTCAGGCTTAGTACATTCGCGTTCTCCTCCATTTAGAAGAGCAACAATATCACTAAGAAATCTGAAAAGGAGTTAGTAGCGAAGTGTTGAAAGTATAATATTTATTTATACACAATACCTTTCAGTGGATCCATCGCGATAAATCCGGTCATCATTTCCAATATAATGGCGCAATTCTCTTAAATCCACATCATCGCCCAAAGCGACACCAAATCTTTCAGCTCCTGTTGCGGCAAGGGCTTCAGCTGCCATTAAAACTTTATCCCAAGGATCTTGTGACATACCATCATTCAATAAAACAACAACCTATAATCATTACTGCTTTTTTTACCTTCTAATTTAAAAAATTTTTAAAACCTGTAAAGCATCAGGTCGCTTTCCTCTCTCCAAATCTTTTACTGCCAATTCGACAGCTTTAGAAGTTAATGTCGATCCTCCGCGATACTTGATATCTTCAATAGCGTGTCGAACCATGAGTTTATCTCTTCCTAATCCTAATGTTTGTCGGAGAACGGGTGAGCTGGTAAAACTGTTAATTCCCGTGGCAACATGAGTGCCATCTTTGCTTACAGGCAGCCGTTCAATGAGACTGAGAGCCAGCTCCCGTTGATGTTCAAATACAGCTTCCCGGGAACTTGAAGCATCAAGAATTATAATCAAATCCATTTTGGAATATTTACAACTTAAAATTAAAAGAATATTATAATGGACAGCGATATAAAAAATATTTTACCGTTGAGGAACTCCTTGAGATTCCATTCGCTCAGATACTTCTGGAGGTGCATCTTTGGCGAGGGCAAATTCGGGTTCAGCTGCTTCAACAGCAAGGTCCACGCCTTTTTCAAATTTTTCTAAGGTTGTGGTAGATGAATGTTTGGTTGTTGTTTCAGTATTACTGTAAGAATAACAAAACATATAAGGTCTATATATATACAAAAGCAATAAAGCTGTTTTAAGCGTAATCAACTGTAACCTTTAATTATATTTAACTATCCTTGACAACAACAGCAAAAAGTGGAAAAAGTTTTATATATTTAAAAAAAATTGTACTTACAGTGTGGTTGGAGTAACAGAAATTTCAACTGTTGGAGCTAATGTAACTTTCGGGACGGCTCTACCTGGACAACTGACCACCGACATACCAACATCCTAAAAACATTTTTTAGTGTTTTTTACTCTTTCCAATTATCAACAAACTTGAATAAACTCTTCAATTCTATCATCGGTGTAAACGTGTCGTTCATTGCCGGTGTATTCTTTTAATTCATCAAAATAATATTTTTCACTCAAAGTTACAGCATAAATTTCACTTCCTGTTTCTTTGAGTTCTTTGGCAGTTGATTCAACGTTAGCCCATTCATCTTGGCTATTTCCATCTGATACAACTGAAAGAAAAAATTATTTTGTTTTTGTTTTAAATTTTTAGATTAATTTCTTACTAATGGTTACCAGTCTGCTATCATTTCTTTGCTTGGAATTAATTTGTTTTAATGCTAATGAAACGCCTGAAACAAGTGAAGTTTGACCGCCTGTGTGTTCAACCCTTTCAATTTCATATAAAACATCATTTCGAGTTTTCTTTTCACCAAATGTAAATTGAAGTTTTGATTTTGAATCAAATTTGATTAAAGCAATTAGAATTCTAGAATCAAAATCGCTTTCAGGCAGAACTTTAATTAAATCGAGAGCAAAATTCTTTTCTGCATAAAATTCTTTTTCGACCGAAGTTGAAGTGTCGATAATTATTACGAGATCGACGATGTCTTGTTGGCAAGTTTTTAAGGGGGATGGAGTAGGAAATGGAGGAGCCATGGAAGTAGAGATGGCAGCTAAAGTTGTGGCAACATCTTGAAGCTTTGTTAATGGGCTAATTTGAGCCTAAAATTATATTATTGGAGTTTTTTGTATTGTAAAACAATATGAAATTACGGGATCATTTTCAGAAGCAGGAATCGACGGATTTCGACATTCCACGACTGACATTTCTGCTTCATCCAAAAATTGCCTGATTCTGGCATCAATATATACGAACCATTTATTTCCAGCATAAAGTTCAAGCTCCCTAAAAAAATCTTATTCCACACGTTTTTATTTGTTTTTCATTGATTTACCTGAAGAAATAATCATGGCTTACTGTTACAGCATAAACATCAGCATTAATATCTCTTAATGTTTGAGCCGCATCAACAACGTCTGCCCATTCATCTTGACTATTTCCATCACTAATGAGAACCACCATCAACCGAGCACCTTTTCGTCGCCCACGAATGATTTCATCGACGGCAAGTTTCACCCCCGATACGGCAGACGTCGAGCCTCCTGTATGCTTGATTCCAAACAACCCGTCGAGTACCTGAGACTTTTCTCGCATTTTTTCGAATGGAAACTCGACCATGGCCTCTCGAAAAAATGAAACCGCAGCAACTTTGACTCGATTTTCAAAATCATCCGATGGAAGGCGTTTAACTAAAATATTTGTTTTTTTACGTGGAATTAAAATTATTTTACACCGACCTAAATCAACAGCAAATTGAAGCTGTTTTTGAAATTCGTTAGTTACGGAAGTGGAAGTATCGATAATAAACATGAGGTCAACGGAACAATCATCACTAAATAAAACGGGAATATGCTTTTCTTCATCTTTTTCCACTGTGAGTGAATATTCGGGTTTTCCAGTTGTTGTGATTATTTCTGCCGTGGTTGTTAGCGGAGGATGAATGGTTGTAGTTCTTGGTCGTTTAGGTGGCGCTTCTGCTACTACTTTATCCAAAGATTCAATTTGTTCAACTTCACCAGATTTTTGTAGAGCTATGGCAATATCGGCAAGTTTGGATTCATCTTTTGAACATCCAAAAAGCACCTTTTGAGCGCTTAAAACAAATAAGTCAATTTTATCATTTGTAAAAACCTTCTTTTGAGAATCAGTATAAGCAGTTAGTTCTTCTATGCTTTTTTCTTTGCTTAAAGCAACAGCATAAACTTCAGCTCCACTTTTTCGCAATGCATTTCCTGCCTTTTGGACTCTGGACCAACCATCGCGTGAATTTCCATCCGATACAATTAAAACGATGAGGTTTGCTTCATTACGACGAAATTGTTGAATATCAGCTAATGATTGACCTATTCCTGTAACCACACTCGTTTGACCGCCAGTATGTTCAATTCTATCGATGGCAAAAAGAATATCATCTTTGCTCATAGAATTATTTAAAGATATTAAAGTTTTTGCATGTTGATTAAAAACTGTAAGGCCAAATCTTATTCGCTTTCCAAAATCTGCATTAGGCGCTTGTTTGACAAGGTTCACTACAAGTTGCCTTTGCTTATCGAAATCTTCGGTAATGCTAGTTGAAATATCGAAAATGACTACGAAATCAACAGGATCTGAAAAAATTGTTATGTAAAAGTAATGGCAATACTTTTGTAATAATACTAACCCGATCCACATAAAGGATCATTCGATTGAAGAGTTTTAGCTTTTTTTTCCAAATTTTCTATTTTTTCAATCGAATTATTAAATTCTTGCGAATCACTATTGTGATTTCCATTATGAATAGCAAGAGAACAAGAAATAATTGAAGTTGATACTTCTTGTGAAAATTGACGAATTCGACCATCAATAAAGACTCTCCATTTATTTTCAGTAAGCTTCTAAATGGAATTCATATAATATTGAAATCTTATTTCAGATGTTAGCATACCTCCAGTTCTTTGACATCATTGAAAGGATTTAATGAAAGCGCAAAAGTATCAACATTTTTTATTGCTTTGAATTTTTTGAAAGATTCATCAAATTCTTTGCTTTCTTCATCGACAAGTTTTCCACTAGCAACAAAAATTACAACCGCGCGTGCATCTAATCGCCTATTTGCGGTGATTTCTTCGATGGAAGCGATCAAACCTCTGTTAATATTAGCTGTGGAATGAGATGGTAAAACTGAATTAAGTTTTGAAACAAAATCATGGAGAGTTTGATTGTATGAAAGGGGAACAATGGTTCGAGCTTTTTTAGAAAAAGTAATTAAAGAAAGTCTAATTTTGCCTGAAGCAACATCATTTGAAGAAATTGATTGAACAACATTGCTTGCAAGTTGAAGTTGTTGGGTAAAATCAAAGGTTGATCTCTGAGTTCTGTCAATGACAAAAACGATATCTGTGTTACAATCGGAAGATTTGGAAAGGCTTTTCTAAAAATGTAATTAAAATATTTACGGTTATTAAGGCAATAATCACTTACTGAATCATTTAAAAGTTTTCTAAGTTGATCAGCTCGAGCTTTTAAGACATCTTTTTCCATCGAAGAAATCTCTTCACTTGTTACAATTTTTTCTTCTTCTGAGCTTATTAATTTATCCTTTTTAACCAAAACAACCTCTTTCTTTTCTGAACTTGAAGTATTCAAAGTTGTTTCAATGGGTTCAATTATTTTTTCTTCGGTAATCAAATCTGGGGAAATTTTAGATTTGGGAATATCGTTTAGTCTAATAACCACAGAATTATTCAGAGCTTGATTCCCAGATGGCTTATTATAATCATTTTCACCAATGCATTTGTTAATGAATTTAGAAATTTTAGGCAAAAAAGATGGAACACTTTCACTAACAAATACCCGAGATTTATCACCCGCGTAAAGAATCATTTCGGGAAGATTATAATCAACAGAAGTCGTGGCAACAAAAATTTGTGCATCCGATTGTTGTAATTTTCGACCCGCGCTTTGAGCTTGATTCCAATATTCGAATCCGTCGCCATCGGTGATGAGAATAAAAATTTGTGTGGAATCATTACGTTTACGAACTTGAAGTTCGTCCAATGCCGTTTGAACGGCATCAGCTATCCTAGTATTTTTACCTGTGAATTCAATTTCTTGAATTCTTTTTGCAACAGATTCGGGGGTACGGCCATGGTGAAGAGGAAGAAGAATATTTGGCTCTGAAGCAAAGCTAACAAGCCCAATCTGAAGAAAAAAATATTATTGCACCCAACTTAGAATGATGAAAAATTAAATTATGGACTCACTTGCATATTTTTTTCAAATTTATTTGGTTCTATATTTTTCACCAAATTTTCTGCTAATTTTCTTTCTTCGGCAAAAACATTAAAAACCGAGCCACTTGTATCCAAAACAATCATCAAATCAACCTTTTCACTACTCGAACACGTAACCGTTTCATCAAATTGGAAAAATGGGGTTTTCTCCTTTTTCAAAGGTTTGGAATCAATTAAAGCTGAAATTTGTGGAAGAGGCTTTTCATTTTCATCACATGTGCCGACAATGTCATCTATGGATGCAAAAAATTCAACCCGATCCGAATCAAATGCATAAATTCGATTTCTTTCATGTGTGTATCCAGATAAAGCAAGTAAATTCGGATTTGGAGAACCAGTAATGGCAAAAACTTCAACATTTTCACCTCGAAGCCGATTTCTAAAACAATGATTTCAAAATGTTACTATTCAAAGTTAAAATGTGTACTTACACAGCTTCAAGAGTTTCAGCAATCAAATCAGTGCTAATGCCATCATGTACTAAAAACACAACGGAACGAGCACCTTCTCGGCCATTCTTTTCAATTTGTTCCGCAGCTAAATCCAATGCTTTAGCTGGCGATGCTTCAGAATGTCGACGTGGTCGGACACTTTGAACTTGTTCAGTGACCTTCAAAAAATAGAGGTCAATCAAAGTTTTCAAAAGTCTGTGTTGCAAACCTTCGATGAATCACTTGATTTTGGACTATTGAGTGGACTCAACAAAACTGGAAGCCGATGGAACACAACAAATCCAAAAGAAATTGAGCGTTCTTTAGTAAGAACATCAATATGTTTAATGGTTTCAATAACCCTTTGCTGTTGTCGAGCAAAATAAGTCGAATTTGTGGGAGATATATCAAAGAGGAAAACCGCTTGAAGAGGGCTTTTTTCACATTTTTGTGAATTAACCGAAATTTCTGCAGCTTTACTAAATGCGATAAATACCACAATGGCCTAAAATATGAAAGTTTGTAAGCTTTTACTAAAATTTATAATAACCATAATAAGCAGCCATCTGGCATCCATCTTCGTTTATCAAAGTTTCAAGCTAAAATTATTTTTTTTAAACCACGAAATTATTTATTCAGTAAAGCTCGGATGGAAAAGCAGATGCTTGCAAAAATCTTTTGCTATAGAATATTAATGGTAAATTAAAGCGAGTAAATAATGTTTTCTCTTGGATGTTTCCGTTTTTTTCTCCCGACAACAAAAAAATAGCTTCACTTCAAATAAAATCCGGAAAGAAAACTAAATTCTTGCTCGCCTTAGGGTATTAAAGAAATTGGGAACGCTTCTTCCGTAGTTCAAATCTGCGAGAAACAGCGTGTAAATTAAATTTTTTTAAATAATTACCGAATTTATGAATGAGAAGTATCTCAAAAACCATTAACCTTATATATATCAACAAATATTGAGGGAATGTTACCGATAAATTCTAATTAATTACATCTGGTTAAAAAAGAGAACAGAAATATTTTATTATTACAATAATAAAGAAGAAGGTTACCTACAGTCTAAAATTAATAATGTGAAAGCATTATTTAAGAAAAACATTCAAGTAAAAATCAATGAAAACAAAACGAAATGGCTTTAGGAGATTCAAAAAAATTGGACAAAGATATATGATAAAGCCTAATTTTTCCTCACCGTTGAAAAAAAAGATCCTTTTAATTTTTTAAAACTTATAAATCCTTCCCCATCAAAGTCATGGATGTTTAATCAACTTAAAAAATCTTTAATAAAATTTTCATCAAAAAGGCAACTTTATTGGTTGCTGATTATAATCAAAAAAGAAAAAAATATCCTCGAAAATCCCGTTAATCAATGAATGATAAATTACTTAAACTTGTCTTCGAAAATCGAGTCAAAAAGAAAAAACCTCGAATCAAGTTTTGAATATTTCTTTTTCTAAAATAAACTATGGTTTTCTTTTATGCATGAATATACGTAATTAATCGGATTTAATGGATGTTTTGTCTTTTTTTAAAGAAACTAAACCAAAGTCAGCAGTTTCGTGGATTCGAACAAAAAAAAAAACAAAAAATTGTACTTTTCTTTTTAAAAAGCCTAAAAACCTGTCGGAAAATCACGCAATAAACAAATTGTACGTTTTCTTTTTTGGATTGTTGCATAGAAGAAGAAAAACCAGGAGGACCGGAGGAAAGATATGTAATGAATGAATGATCCTGGAAAGGTGGTGGAAAAGTTTGGATGGATGAGAAACTATGAAACTAGACTTTGGTGGAACTCCAAAAATAAAATCCTTCAAAGTGAAGCGAAAAGGCAATGAAATTGATGATGGATCAAAAAATTTAAACAAGAAGAAAGAAAGCGATTGCTTGCGATAGCCAAATTTAAATTTTTCGAAAAGTTTTTTTCTCTCTCAACGTTGTACCTCAAAACTTCTGGAAATTTATGTTTTCTAAAAAAGTTAAGAAAATTCGCTTTTTTTGCGGGAGTTTCTTTCAATCAAGGTCATTGCTCTTTTCAACCATCATCACTACCACGACAATCAACAAATTTCGACCTATTTAAAAAAAAGAAAAAAATGGAAAGCTGAGCGGAACAATAAAAAACTTTTTTTCTATCATTAATGAAAGTGACCGTTGGGAGTTCTTTTTTAATTTAAAAAAATTTCAAGGACGCAATTAATATCACATCAGAGAAAAAAAGTGAAGAAGACACTTTTGGGTAGAAGGTTTAACGCTATTTTTGCAAGATATTAAAAACATTTGAAATTTATGTGAGCGCAAAAATTTATGACAATTTGAAAAAATGCAAAGAAGGTAAGATAAAAAATGGGACGACAAAGCTTTAGATTCGCATTCTAAAAATGAGTCAATATTTAACAAAACTTTAAAGATTTTTATTCCAAAAAATGTTCTTCACCGCCAAAGTCTACAAAGAAGATATTTTCAAGTTTTATTTAATCCGAAAATTACAGAAGAAAATGAGGGTAAATCGAGTAAAAAAGAAAACAAAACATATGTTTGTAAAAGAAAATGAAATTGATAATAGAAAATTATTTCTACGACTTTTTTTTAGCCATTTATACTTTGGCAAAAATAAATTTTAAGAATCGAAAAAAAAAACTCCTTTCTTTTATATTTCACGTTTCATTTAAAAAAAAAAACAGGAACTAAACAATTATCTCTTCATCATAATTGGTTCGGTATAATAATAACCGTTAAAAAGGATCCTGCCAGATATTTTGAAGGAAAAAAACGCAATCTAACTCTTTTTAAAAATTTTTAATGTAATCTTCCAAATATTATAAAACTTCTTATGTGCTAATAAGATGAAAGATAAATTCTTTTTTCTTTTTTAGCAGCAAAGATTTTATATAAACGTTATCAAAAGACATTGCTGAAATAACAACAACAAAAAATCAAGACCACACCTTTTATATCTGGTGATCTTTTATGAAACCGGTATTTTTTCGACTTTTATTATTTCAATTGCTACAAAATGATTGTAAATGCAGAATTATTGGTAATAAAAATGAAATTTACAGAAAACTTAGTTTTCATCATCCAATAAACAAGATTTTTACAACCATTAAATCCTTTATCTTCTCGTCTAATAAAAATTAAAAATTTTATTCGCCATAAAAATGTTGCAATTTTGAAAAGTCAATTTTGAAGAGTTTTCAAAGAAAAAAAAATCGTGTTTTATTTAAAAAAAAATTCCAATTGTGTTTATTTTTTTTGATATTGTTAACGATACAACCATGAAATGACTCTTTCAAGGTCCTGGGGTCAAGGTTTTTTTTCACTTTTTACTAAAAAATACTTTAAGTTTCAAAAGTTTAAAAAAAGTAAATATAAACTTTTTGATAATTTAGAAAAAAATTTTATCCAAAAACAATGGAAAATCTGACTTTAATTAATTGAGTACATAATGATTTAACAGACAGAAGACATGATATGTGAGGAACTAAAAGATAAAAAAAGGAGTATCTATAAATAATACGTTAGTTTTTTTTAAACATTTTCGAAAGGTAAAAGAATTGTAATTTTTTGATAGCACAAATTAATACACACCGATTGGAAAAAATAAAAAGAGCAAGGGTATAAAATAAACATGTAAGGCAAAACATAAAGAATCCCTAGTAAATAATGAATGTTTTTTTAGCGGGGTATGATCACTTGTATTATTGGCGTGGGCTTGATTATACTCAACGGAATAATTATGTTGTTGTTGCTTGCTAAAGATCAGAAGAAAAGCGTTGTGTTTGAAATAAGATATGTTTTCGAGATACATAGTTAAGATAGATGGAGTAGTTGTAACTGTTGTAATCCAAAATACATATTTTATTTCCATTAGTGATTTTACGACCCTTAAATGAATTAACAGCAACAAGTACGCTAACAAATGATATTGGTATGACGTTTCTTCATAAATAGTAAAGATAATAAGGGTATTCAAATTTATTCGTTTTTGCTTAAATTCAATAGGATAAGAAAGAAGCTATACAAGATGAACGATAAAATAAAGAGAAAGTTGACAAGGATAATAATATTTTTTTATTAATAATTAAATGAGTGAATATGGTTTGCTTTTTAACTATGCGCTTAGAGTTGTATTTTTGTCGATAACTATTGTTTAAAAAACAAAATCAATCAACCCCGAACATAAAGTGTCCTTTTCTCTCTCTATATTTTGGTTAACACGCTCTTCTTTAATAAAGCGAATAGCAAGCAGCAAATCCATTACCTTGTTCATTCTTTCATCAACAACGCGGCATTCTCCTTCGTTCATGAGACGTTGACCTAGAAAGAAAAAAGAAGTAGTAAGCCGTTGCAGGAATAAAGGAGTTTGCCCGCTCTCTTCTTATTAGTAACTTTATGCTACTGACCTTCATTTGAGCGTTTTACCTCAAGAAAATGTGATTTTAGCATCCTTTTTTATTTTGTTCTTCTTCATTTTCATTCTCGCTAAAAATAAAAAGCGCGATTTATGCTTTTCTCTCTCTCATATTTTGCTTTGGTTTTAGAATTTTTTTTGATTCACAACAACCAAAGGTTTAAGCTTTTTTTCATTTTAATGCTTGATAGATTGGATACCTTTGCTTTCATCTTCCGTGTTTTATAATCTTTCTAACAAGTCATTTTTATTTTAAGAATATACAATTATTTTGGGGCTTTTTTGTTCCTTTTCCTTCTTTTTTGGTGCCATCAAGAAGTCATATTTTTGTCTTAGCGACTTATTCCGTTGCTGAAACTTTTATAAAATTTCATTGTTCTCATTTTTTGTCTTTTCTTAGCCAATCAATACAGTTTTTTGTGCTTTGCCTCAAAAAATATAGCTTCATGAAACAAAAATATATGTTTCAGCATCATTTCTTGCTGTTCTTTAATGATAAAAAGAATAACTGAGCAAAGTCTAATGCCGACACTTCTCATCACCATTCCTATTTTTTTTCGCGCTTTTGTTTCATTTTTTCTTTCTTCCATTTTCATCCTATCCCCCATCGGCCTTCAACGATGAAAACGCGGGAAGTAAAAGGCAAAAAAGAAAGAAGACTCAGGAACATCAACGACCAACAGCGAAGCAGGCAGACAATCAACGAAAAAATATCATCATCAGCAGCAGGCGGTGCGGCAAGGAAAAAAAACGCTCTGTTTTTTTCTTCTTCGTTTATTTACTCATTTTTTTTCCTTTCCTGGAATAAGTAGGTAACGTACAAGTTGGGGTTGGTTGATTGGAATAATTTTTTCGTGCTTTCTAAAATTTTATGCCTTGTGAAAGAATGTGTACCTGCGCGAGAACTTCCACTTAATTTTGTTTATTATTCATTGTTTTGTTTTTTTTGCCTTCATTTTATCATCATGTTTATTACTATGTTTGTTTAATTTACAGCTAATCTTTTTTGATTTTTTAGAATCATGTCGGACGATGCAGCAATTACATCTCTTGATGAAATGAAAGAATGGCCAAAAGAAACTATTTTAAAACTTTTTGACCTTGTTAAAACCTCATCCAGTACTGTATGATCCTTCATCAGATGGATGGTCGAATACAACTCAAAAAGGAAAAATATGGACAAGCGTTGCCAAGGAACTTGATCCTTATCTCAATTGTAAGTTCTTTTTTTTTTATCAATTGATTAGTTTTGGTTTGTTTTTTCCTGCATTTCTGTTCTTTATTGGTTAACTCAGAATATTGTATTAAATGTGTATGTATGATTCAGCTAACGCTTCTCCCATACGAGTGTTTTTTTTCTTCATTTATTTCTGATCCATTTTTCAGCTAAGAAATGCCGTGATCGTTTTGTAACTTACCGTAAGCGTTATGGAAACCAAATTCGTAAAGAAATTTCTACTGGTGGAACAAATTTTGACGAAGAACTTCTATGGTTAATGAGCGACGACGAAAAAGAAAATAATGTCAGTAAGCATCAGAAACAATTAAAACTGAACCATCCACAAATGATCAAGAAAATGATGTGGAAAGTGGAATTCATTCCGATGAAGATCAACCGCCACCTGCTCGCAGTCCTGAACTTGAAGAATTTCTCTCAACTTTAAAATCATTGCCTCAATCATCTACCGGTGGAGAGGTTGATTCCAATAATGGTGGTTAGTTAAAGCTTTAACCATGGGGTGTTTTATGTTAAAAGTTCAACATTTTAAATAATTAAAACTGAAGTGAATTGGTGACCAAAATATTTAATTGTATAAATTCAAAATGAACCATTAAATGCAAAGAGTAGCATTTACCCTTTTCCACTCTTATATTAGTTTCATATTTTTCTGTTAATAATAATACACTTTTTAGAACCACCAATTAAACGTCCAAAACGCAAAGCTTCAGCTCCTCAAAAAGTTGCATCTTCTCTTGAACCACAATCAAATAATGTTCCAGCATCCAATATGAATTTCTTCGATGTTTTGTCATCTTTTCAAACTATGCAACATCAACATTTCCTTGATGAAGAATGTATCATCTTTGGCCGCCAAGTTGAACTTGATCTTCGCCGTCTTTTCAACTCCTAATAGAGCATTGGCACGTGTGAAAATTGCTGAAATTATGGCTGAATTAATTCAAAAACAATTTTAAACTTTGTGATTTTAATATTTTTACTACCTTGTATTGTTTTTCACTTTAAAAATACTCATCACAAAATTATTTAAACGGGTGTTTGTTTACTGGATTTTTTGCTTAAAATTTGTTCTTGTTTTTGTGTAAATAAAATATTACTGCACCGCTAACTAATAGCCTTGTCACAATTTTTTTATGGTTTTTTACAAATAAGTGTTTGCTTCTAAACGAAGTACATAAATAAAAGCAATCAATTAATATAATAAAGACAAAAATGCAAAAGTATGTATATATAAAATAATTTCAAGAAACAATTGAGTATCAAAGGCAGATAAGAAGAAGTTCTTCTAATCATAAAAATATAATTTTAATTTTTGGTAAAAAAAAACAATAGGAAAATGTTTGAGAATATTTTTCAATGGAATCATATAATAAGTGACTTGAGAAATATCATTGCTTAGATAAAATAAAATTATGGCATAGAAATAAGAAAATAGGGTGATTGGATATGATGTTGGTGGGATTTCAGACTTGAAGAAAGAAGATTAACGGGGCGGCCGTCGAAAAGTTGGTAAGTTGTTAAACGAGTATCCAGGTCTTTCAAGAACCGTACATGAAATATAAACAATATGATAAAATCCAGGAATAAAGAATAAAATTCCCACGAGGGAAAAGATCCACCCGTGGACGTCGATTTCATTTGAGAAGACCATAACAAAAAATCCAAAAGCAAATAGAGCAATTCCGATAATCGTTAAAAGTATGGAACCAATAATAACTCGAATATTAGCTCTTAAATTTGCATCCTTACATAAACATCTGAAACCATCTCAGAATAATGTTTGTATTATGTACAAAAAAATACAAAACAAATTAATACCCTTTATAATCTTCTTCCTCGTCTTTATAAGCTGGTGGCGGACCGTAATAGCTTGAACAATCATCACTAATGTTAGTAGAATATCGCATTGAAGGAATGGTTCCAGAATATACTGTTTCTGCATATGGTCCTGCTGATTCACAATCATCGCTATTTCCAATTAGCTGAAATGCAAAAAATAGGGTGAGATTTAATTTTTTTAAAATTAAAATGCCTTACATGTTCTCCTGCAGAATTATTTCTCTGATGCCCTGTATTAAAAACTGACATCGTGTATATTTTATGCTGAAAGATAGAATATTAATATAAACAACCATCAAATATTTTTTAGAATAACACAAAAAGGTGAAGAAGAAAAAACTAATAATAAATAAAGTTAATCGAGATACAGGCAAAAAAAAAAATGGATGAGTAACAATTTGAAAAAAATTCAATTGATAAAATAAAAAACTCAACAAAATTCATAAAAAAAAATGTGTGGTGTGTTTGGACTCGGACAACGCCAGCTGTTTCTCCAAACCAAGTCACGCGAAGAAAAAAAAAGAGGACCTAGCGATGATGATTCATGGAAACTTTTTTTTGTTTTTTGAGGCTCTTTTGTTTTAGGAATGAATGGGAAAATATGGAACAAAACCATTATTCTTTAAGAATTTGTTGATTATACTAAACAACCATTAAATAATACTTGATTGATGCTGGGATCACCTTTCGCTTCAAGAATAAATGGAAGATTTTGCATTAATTCATTCGTAAGTAATAACTTGCTATGTTCGAAAATGCATAAAAGTGGTTAAACTTTTTACAAATGAACGTTATAGAAAAACCAATCAATTCTCTTATAAGATTATTATAACGACAGTTTACTTTCTCGCTAAAAATATACTAACCCTCCATCAATCATGTCCTACCAAATGAATGTTATTGGGTAATCGAAATGCGTTAATAAGATACAAACACATCCAAACAAAAACATTATTTATACTTAAATTAAACAACATATTCAAAATTAAAATTTCAAAATAAAATTTTTATGCCATTTAAGGCTTATTATTATGAGGTCCATAAGGTCGACCACCACGAGGTTGGAAACGAGATCCTCCACGATTATTTGAATAGTTAAAACCGCGACCACCACGACGATATCCATAGGAACGAACAGATTGTTGACCAAAAGTTTCTTGATTTGTTAAGCGTTCTTTACGCCAGTCAGGTCTGGTGTTCTTGCCTTCTTCTTTTTCTAAGGCTTCACAGGATATATTATCAAAGAAAGACTTTTTCTTATCATAGAAAACTTCATTTTCTTGGCCAGCTTTGACAGATCCAGCGTCACTATCAGGAGCATTATCTAAATATATACATGGTAAAGAAGGAATAATAAGATTAACATACCTTCAATTGTACAATTCTTGACATCACCAACAATAGATTCCAAAGTTTCTTTGAATTGTTCATAAGCTTTTTCAAAATCATAATCACTATCAAACTTCAAATTATTACGAGGACCATAAGGGCGGCTGCCACCTCCACGAGTTTGAATGCGAGATCCGCCACGATTATTTGAATTATTGTAGTTGTTGCGGCTTTGATTTTGAAAGTTGCGATTTTGATGCTTATTATAATCTAAAAAGTTAAGATTCTTTTAATTCAATATAATAAAATTAGCAACTTACCATAACGATTATTATCATAACCATGTTGTTGACGAGTTTGATTGTTACGATTCTGATAATTTCCTTGACGATAAGTAGAATTATTGGGTCTATTATCATTTCCTTGCCATCCTTGATAATTTTGTTGAGAATGTGGATGATTGTTACGTGGAGTAGAAGAACGCGTGTCATTAGCACTAACAGGTCGATCAGTTCCAACAGGAGCAGGTGTAGGTTTTTCAGGTGGCTGAGAAACAGAAAGAATAGCAAGGATCATAAGGTAAACCAGGTGCAGCAGGCTTAGGAGTTTCACAAACAATCAAATCTTTTATATCATTAGCTTTGAAAATGATATAATCGTAGACTTCATCTTGAGGAGGAACCACATGAGAAGCATTACGATCTTCAGTACCAAACGAACGAACTATAAAAATTCGATTATTTCAAGTAAAGGATAAAAATTGACATACCTTTGGATAACGCAATGGTCGATTCTTTGCTATCAACGGTATACAATATACCTTCATAACGAATATCCAGTTTGGGATCAAGCTAATCTAAAAATGAACCATGATATTATTACAGAAATTGTAAAATTACTTTTGAACCAATATATGGTGTTGAAGTACCAGACGACATATTTGAAGATTGGCAACTAAAAAGTTAGCGATTAAAAAAAGAAAAAGATGATAACAACTGGTTAGTTTTATAGTTCTCCTACAATCCCTCTTTTTTGCTAACAACTTAAAATATTTGTAATTTGCATAAAAGGTTTAAGCTTAGAAAAAAGGGATCAAAGGCTAGATGGAAGGGTCGAAGTTGCTATAATTTTTGTGTGAGCAAGCATGAATCAAAAAATTTTTGAATGTAAGATTGAGGGAAAAACTCTATAAAAGTACCAAACAAAAAGTGAAATTTCACGATAAAAGAGAGCCGATCGAGAAAAAAAAAGTGACATTCAATTATTTTCTGTTTTGAACGTAAACAGAGAAATGCAAAAACGCGAGAAATTTTTTTTCTTCAATGCCTTCATTCTGTCAGGGATTTCGCTGCAAAAATCTTTGGCGCGGAAATTTGAAATAAAAATAAAGCAATGTTGGACATTAACACAAAAGTTTTATTATAAAAGTTGTGATCGTTGCTTTTGTTTAATCTTTCTTATATTTTTTTAAAATGGTAAAACATAATAAAACAAATTACCAGTGTCTTTTAGTCTCTTACTTTCTTTAACAGCTTTAATTTGAAGTGCGATAATCTAAATTTTACATACGTTTTTACTTTAATTTTGTTTACGCCATTGATAAAGTAAAAAAAGATAAATAGAGGCGTGATAAATCTTTCTTGTTAGCTCTGAAATAGATAGATGACTTTATTTGAAGATTGTTACAAACAGTTTTTACGAATAACTCTGTTAAGTATTTATAAGTAACAATTTTATTTTACAACCATAATCTTTTTGACTTTTGTTAATTTTAAAATAATTAATTCATTGTTTTAGTAATTTCGTTTAAATTTTCCAGCGGGTTTTGCTCATAAGATATTGTAGTCATGACATTTATATAGCATTTTACTGTTTATTTTTTAACATTAAGTTTTCTAGCTTTCTGCTACAAATAATGGCTTCTAAAAGAGGAATACAAAATGATTTTATTTCATTACCATCAAAGCATCAAAAAATGGATGAACGGGTAGTTTTGGGTGATATTGGAAATTTAAATCAAGCATCAACATCTCAGCGCATTCGATCCAATCCTCCCAAAGATGGCGAGGCAGTTATTCCTATTATAGACCGAGCTCCTTTCCTCTACCGTAATCATTCTGGATACAAAATTTTATCTGCGGGTGGTGACATTGATGCTGTCAAACATGCCGTTTCGCTCGAGCATCAAAGATTAAAGACATCATCCCTAAAAAGTTTTCAAAAAAAAAGTCATCAAATATTAAACGTGTGCCATCATTAACACCATTAGAAGATGCTGTTGTACGAATGAAAAAGGAAATTTTATTTGGTTTATACACCAATCGATATCAGCCACTGGCAGGTGATTTAATTGTATTTGAATTTTTTAATATTGTAAATAATGTTATTGGTAGGTCTTAAAATTCTATCCTCCCTTAAAAATGAATTTATTTTTTAGCTCTGAAAGGAGCTGATATTAACGTTTATGTTTGTGGAGTTCGATCATTTGATTCGGTTGAGATATTTAAGGTTCGTAAATTTTTTGAACTTTTCCTTTCTATTTTCCCCTTTATTTCCTTGCTCTTTTTTTATTGTTGTGGTCGTAGTCAGTCCACTACCATCATCCATCATGACTGCAATGACTTAGATGCAGAGTGGACGCACCCACCAACTGACCACAAGCGAGCTTTTTGCTTTTGAGTTTCGAACGAGAATGTACGGAACTAAAAAGAAGAAAAAAAACGATGCAAGGCATTTTCTTTTTTATACTTTATTTTCGTTTCCAGCAATGCAACCAACAAATAAAAACACATCATTGTGTCTAGAAGGAGCGCTTTTTTTCTGAACAATTGATTAGAAATTTAAAAAAAAGATTAATCGTACTTTTTTTTCTTTATTGCAGGATAAAATATTATCGTATTATGCACAAAGTAATAAATCAGTAAATTTTAATCCTGTCGTTGAATGGATACCTCCCAAGCCAATAGACGGTGTAAATGAATTATACCTTTACGTTGAAGCTACCCTTTACGATACGATTGGAGAAGAGATGAAAATAAAACGTAACGGTAATAAATGCCAGGACGAAGCTAGCAGTACTGTAAGCAAATTTTATATTTTTTCCATTTTGATTATTTAAATATTTATATTATAGTCATCTTCGTCAGATTCATTATCTATTGGCTCTTTGCG
>JAJQJQ010000407.1:0-25924 GCA_028622995.1 Panagrolaimus kolymaensis | reverse complement strand
ATGAATATGGAAAAATTAAGATATATTTTTATTTTTGTGGCCTTGAAGCCTCGGGCCATGCCTACAAATGAAATTAATTGTTTGGTATTATTTCTGCAGTAAAAATAAACATAAATTAAAAGTTTCAAACTCAACAAATGAATATGGAAAAATTAAGATATATTTTTATTTTTGTGGCCTTGAAGCCTCGGGCCATGCCTACAAATGAAATTAATTGTTTGTTGTTTTTTCTGCAATAAAAATAAACATAAATTAAAAGTTTCAAACTCAACAAATGAAATTTCAGAAAAATCAAAAGGTTTTTATTTTTGTAGCCTTGAAGCCTCGGGCCATGCCTACAAATGAAATTAATTGTTTGGTATTATTTCTGCAGTAAAAATAAACAAAAATTAAAAGTTTCAAACTCAACAAATGAAATTTCAGAAAAATCAAAAGGTTTTTATTTTTGTAGCCTTGAAGCCTCGGGCCATGCCTACAAATGAAATTAATTGTTTGGTATTATTTCTGCAGTAAAAATAAACATAAATTAAAAGTTTCAAACTCAACAAATGAAATTTCAGAAAAATCAAAAGGTTTTTATTTTTGTAGCCTTGAAGCCTCGGGCCATGCCTACAAATGAAATTAATTGTTTGGTATTATTTCTGCAGTAAAAATAAACAAAAATTAAAAGTTTCAAACTCAACAAATGAAATTCAGAAAAATCAAAAGGTTTTTATTTTTGTAGCCTTGAAGCCTCGGGCCATGCCTACAAATGAAATTAATTGTTTGGTATTATTTCTGCAGTAAAATAAACAAAAATTAAAAGTTTCAAACTCAACAAATGAATATGGAAAAATTAAGATATATTTTTATTTTTGTGGCCTTGAAGCCTCGGGCCATGCCTACAAATGAAATTAATTGTTTGGTATTATTTCTGCAGTAAAAATAAACATAAATTAAAAGTTTCAAACTCAACAAATGAATATGGAAAAATTAAGATATATTTTTATTTTTGTGGCCTTGAAGCCTCGGGCCATGCCTACAAATGAAATTAATTGTTTGTTGTTTTTTCTGCAATAAAAATAAACATAAATTAAAAGTTTCAAACTCAACAAATGAAATTTCAGAAAAATCAAAAGGTTTTTATTTTTGTAGCCTTGAAGCCTCGGGCCATGCCTACAAATGAAATTAATTGTTTGGTATTATTTCTGCAGTAAAAATAAACAAAAATTAAAAGTTTCAAACTCAACAAATGAAATTTCAGAAAAATCAAAAGGTTTTTATTTTTGTAGCCTTGAAGCCTCGGGCCATGCCTACAAATGAAATTAATTGTTTGGTATTATTTCTGCAGTAAAAATAAACAAAAATTAAAAGTTTCAAACTCAACAAATGAAATTTCAGAAAAATCAAAAGGTTTTTATTTTTGTAGCCTTGAAGCCTCGGGCCATGCCTACAAATGAAATTAATTGTTTGGTATTATTTCTGCAGTAAAAATAAACAAAAATTAAAAGTTTCAAACTCAACAAATGAATATGGAAAAATTAAGATATATTTTTATTTTTGTGGCCTTGAAGCCTCGGGCCATGCCTACAAATGAAATTAATTGTTTGGTATTATTTCTGCAGTAAAAATAAACATAAATTAAAAGTTTCAAACTCAACAAATGAATATGGAAAAATTAAGATATATTTTTATTTTTGTGGCCTTGAAGCCTCGGGCCATGCCTACAAATGAAATTAATTGTTTGTTGTTTTTTCTGCAATAAAAATAAACATAAATTAAAAGTTTCAAACTCAACAAATGAAATTTCAGAAAAATCAAAAGGTTTTTATTTTTGTAGCCTTGAAGCCTCGGGCCATGCCTACAAATGAAATTAATTGTTTGGTATTATTTCTGCAGTAAAAATAAACAAAAATTAAAAGTTTCAAACTCAACAAATGAATATGGAAAAATTAAGATATATTTTTATTTTTGTGGCCTTGAAGCCTCGGGCCATGCCTACAAATGAAATTAATTGTTTGGTATTATTTCTGCAGTAAAAATAAACAAAAATTAAAAGTTTCAAACTCAACAAATGAATATGGAAAAATTAAGATATATTTTTATTTTTGTGGCCTTGAAGCCTCGGGCCATGCCTACAAATGAAATTAATTGTTTGGTATTATTTCTGCAGTAAAAATAAACATAAATTAAAAGTTTCAAACTCAACAAATGAATATGGAAAAATTAATATATATTTTTATTTTTGTGGCCTTGAAGCCTCGGGCCATGCCTACAAATGAAATTAATTGTTTGTTGTTTTTTCTGCAATAAAATAAACATAAATTAAAAGTTTCAAACTCAACAAATGAAATTTCAGAAAAATCAAAAGGTTTTTATTTTTGTAGCCTTGAAGCCTCGGGCCATGCCTACAAATGAAATTAATTGTTTGGTATTATTTCTGCAGTAAAAATAAACATAAATTAAAAGTTTCAAACTCAACAAATGAAATTTCAGAAAAATCAAAAGGTTTTTATTTTTGTAGCCTTGAAGCCTCGGTCCATGCCTACAAATGAAATTAATTGTTTGGTATCATTTCTGCTGTAAAAATAAACATAAATTAAAAGTTTCAAACTCAACAAATGAATATGGAAAAATTAAGATATATTTTTATTTTTGTGGCCTTGAAGCCTCGGGCCATGCCTACAAATGAAATTAATTGTTTGTTGTTTTTTCTGCAATAAAAATAAACATAAATTAAAAGTTTCAAACTCAACAAATGAAATTTCAGAAAAATCAAAAGGTTTTTATTTTTGTAGCCTTGAAGCCTCGGGCCATGCCTACAAATGAAATTAATTGTTTGGTATTATTTCTGCAGTAAAAATAAACATAAATTAAAAGTTTCAAACTCAACAAATGAATATGGAAAAATTAAGATATATTTTTATTTTTGTGGCCTTGAAGCCTCGGGCCATGCCTACAAATGAAATTAATTGTTTGGTATTATTTCTGCAGTAAAAATAAACAAAAATTAAAAGTTTCAAACTCAACAAATGAAATTTCAGAAAAATCAAAAGGTTTTTATTTTTGTAGCCTTGAAGCCTCGGGCCATGCCTACAAATGAAATTAATTGTTTGGTATTATTTCTGCAGTAAAAATAAACATAAATTAAAAGTTTCAAACTCAACAAATGAATATGGAAAAATTAAGATATATTTTTATTTTTGTGGCCTTGAAGCCTCGGGCCATGCCTACAAATGAAATTAATTGTTTGTTGTTTTTTCTGCAATAAAAATAAACATAAATTAAAAGTTTCAAACTCAACAAATGAAATTTCAGAAAAATCAAAAGGTTTTTATTTTTGTAGCCTTGAAGCCTCGGGCCATGCCTACAAATGAAATTAATTGTTTGGTATTATTTCTGCAGTCAAAATAAACATAAATTAAAAGTTTCAAACTCAACAAATGAATATGGAAAAATTAAGATATATTTTTATTTTTGTGGCCTTGAAGCCTCGGGCCATGCCTACAAATGAAATTAATTGTTTGGTATCATTTCTGCTGTAAAAATAAACATAAATTAAAAGTTTCAAACTCAACAAATGAATATGGAAAAATTAAGATATATTTTTATTTTTGTGGCCTTGAAGCCTCGGGCCATGCCTACAAATGAAATTAATTGTTTGTTGTTTTTTGTGCAATAAAAATAAACATAAATTAAAAGTTTCAAACTCAACAAATGAAATTTCAGAAAAATCAAAAGGTTTTTATTTTTGTAGCCTTGAAGCCTCGGGCCATGCCTACAAATGAAATTAATTGTTTGGTATCATTTCTGCTGTAAAAATAAACATAAATTAAAAGTTTCAAACTCAACAAATGAATATGGAAAAATTAAGATATATTTTTATTTTTGTGGCCTTGAAGCCTCGGGCCATGCCTACAATTTAACTATCATAACCTAAAGTCTTCAAGTAATTGTTTTTAATGCAATTCTTGCACAACCTTAATGTTGTGTTGACTTTTTTACAAAACTTTTTTATTTTTTGTAATTTTGTTGATTTACTTCCAAATTGATGTGAGGTTGAAAAAGCCACTCTTTGGAATAAATCTTCGAACCAGGAAATTAAAATTTCATTTATAAAATTCCTTTCACTATAAATTAAAACTTCCTGAGTGAACTCTGCTTATAACAATAATTTATAATTTTCATTTAAATAATGCCCGCTTTGGAATTCGAAAGAATTCCAAGAACCCGACATCCACACTGTTTATAAACCTTATTCTTTCATCCCACACAAAATGTGACTTAAATTACTCTTTCAACATTATTTCAGCTTACAACTTATAATTTTATTCAATTAAAATTATTTAATCTTAACCATTCTTCTCTTTCCTTCTTTCCTCTCTTCATAAAAGGGCAATTCAAAAACCCTAAATCTGTACAATATATATTTAATAATTTCCTTCTTATTCTTTCTTCGAAATTAGTTATAACTTACAAAATTATTCAAATATGGTTTATTAAACGGATTCAACGTGAACCGTTCAACTGCCTTTGAGTGATAAAAGTGGAGATCCGGACGGGAGGGATCTGACCATGCTGCCAGCAGTTGTAAAAAATACGGTTTTCATGCCTGTACCGAGAGAGGCCGCTCTCTAAAACACATCTCGTGCCGTCTTGGTGGAGAAACCGCCGCCAGGAGGGTCATCCCAATTGGTTTAAAAAAACTCTAATTTCGAAACCTTTTAACTTTTATAAAAATTACATAACAACTATATCAAAGGAAAGAAGAAAAAGAATCATAAAACCATTTAAAACTACAGATCAAGAAGGATACAAGTGTAAAAAGAAAAACTGTAAAGTATGTCCTAGATTAAATAATCGTAATTTTGTTGAAAGCAGCGTAACTAAAGATAAATATTTAACCTGTAAAACCAATAAATTTAATTGCTGTTCAAATAATTTAGTTTATCTCTTAACTTGTAAAATATGCAAAAAGCAATATGTAGGAGAAACAAAAAGAAAATTAAAACAAAGAATTAGCGAACATTTAAATAACATCAAAAATGGAACTGAAAAAACTGTCTTATGCCAACATTTTATAAATCATGAAAATAATGATTTTGAAATAGATGTCCTGGATAATATTGATTTAGAAGATAGACAAACTCGCTTAAATACCGAAGAAACATGGATCAGACTTTTAATGACTGCATATCCATATGGATTAAACGACAATATTAAGGCTATAGGAAACCTAACAAATTTATCTTTAATAAAAGAAAAATTAGATAAATTGCCATATTTTAATTTCAACTTTCCACGAATAAAAAACACAAGAGGCAATAACAGAAAACGAAAAAAGAAGTTAAATAATACTAGCTCAACCGAAATAAAAAATAAAATCATCACAGCTGAAACAAACGAATTATTCCAACTTTATTACAACACCTCCAAAAATATTAAAAATAAATTAACTAAAGACGAAAATACTTTGACATTTAAAAAAAACGATTTAAAACTATTAAGTTTTAAAACTAATGATAAGAAATCTAGAATGGTAACAAATAATTTTCTAAACATAAGTCTAACTCATATCCATCCAGTCCTGGATAAAATTAAACTTGGAAAAATTTTAAACAAAATATTAAAAGAAAACCAAATAATATTACACGACAATGCTAAGTTCAGAATAATTAAAAAATGTCTGCCACCGATCAGTACTAAAGTTTTTAATTACAACCAATTTTTAAATAACCTCACTATAAATCAAGTTAAAGAAATCAACACCTCTAAATGTATGTGTTCACCAGAACATCCATACTTTGATAACCACCATAAACATATCATAACGGGGGATATTAACTTTATAAAAAATCTTAATCTTAAAAAAACACTAAAAATGGGTACTAAATTTAGAGATATAAATATTGTAACAAAAAAAGAAATCGAAGAAGAAATAAATAAAGTCTTCTGCCAATTTCAAAATAAACTAATTAAAAAATATAAAATCACTAACAAACAAGCCTTAAAATTGGAAAAACTTTGGAAAAAAGAAATAAAAAAACTCGCTAAATCTCTTTTCTTTAACTTAAACAAAAATAAACCAATTTTCAACCAAAAAGCCAAAAAAGAACTTGAAAACATTAAAAAACATTTTATTATTACAACGGCCGATAAAGCAACAAATAACTATGCATTTACTTGCAAAAAACTATACGTTGAAAGTCTGCAAAAAGAATTAGGATGGGATAAAGAAAATATTAAAGGTAATGACACTTATAAAATAAGCGAAATAAATTTAGACGAAGTTTATACAAAATGCTGCATACTTAACGAAAACAGAAAAATAAAAATGAATTGTGAAAAAGAAAAAGTTATTCCAAAAATTTACGCAATACCCAAGTTGCATAAAACCCCAATAAAATTCAGATTTATTACAGGTGCAAGTAATAGCGGAATTAAAGAACTATCAAAAAAACTACAACAAATATTAAAACATTTTAAAAACCAATTAAAAAATTATTGCAAAGTTATTGAAAATAGGACAAGCTTAAAAAATTATTGGTCAATAAAAAACAGTCAAGAGTTCATTGAAAAAATAGAAAATTTAACAAAAAAAGATAATTTAAAATTATTTTGCGCTGATTTTAACAACTTATTTACTAATTTACCTCACACCGTTGTAATTCAAAACATAAGCAACCTAATTGAATTATGCTTTAAAAACAGTAAAAAGGAATATTTAAAAGTTGGATATAATTACTGCCAATTCAGGGAAGCAAAAGAAAATGGGATGGAAAATTGCTTTACTAAAGAAGATATCATGGATTTACTAATTCAAACACTTGATAATAGCTATGCAAAATTCGCCACAATAATTTTTAAACAAATCAATGGAATTCCACAAGGCAATAACGCTTCACCTGAAATTGCAGATTTAACTTTGACTATGATGGAATACAAATACTGTCATAATAAAGAAAACCAATTTTTTGTAAAAAATATTGCTCCATCCAGATACATGGACGACATAATTGTAATCAACCATAAAAATATCGACTTTCAAAAAATTGCCAATAATATTTACCATGAAAGTTTAACACTCGAAACTACACATGAATCCGAATTTAAAACAAATTACCTCGATATTACGGTTGAATTAAATCAAGGAATCAACTACAATTTATATAATAAAACTGACGCATACACCTTTGACGTGCTTAGATACTCAAATTATCGCTCAAATATTCCTACAGTTTATAAACATAACATAATCGAGGGAGAAACATTAAGAACAGCGAGAGTTTCAAGCAATAAACATAACTTTAAAAACGCCTATGAAAATCTAGAAAACCTACTGATACGCAATAATTACCATAAAGAAACAATCAAAAAACACAAGAATAAAGTTCTAAACAAACACAAATACTTTAACTTCATTTAACTGAACAAATAAGAAATACAAAAAGTTACATAAGTTTATTTGAATATTACTTACAAAGACAAAATATACAAAACAAGATAAAATGCATTAAACAAAAGTTAAAATTTACAATTAGCAATATCTGAATAAAAATCTTTAACAATATCAAAAGTTTTAGGTTCATCAGCTCCTACTTTAATTGTATTACCTTTAAGCAGAACAAAAGGTACAGCATTAATCTTCTTTTGATGTAGCATATCCTTGAACATAGCGATCAATTCTTGCTTGATAATTAATCCAATCTTCCGTTTCTTCATTGAACTATTTGATAAACATCGTTGAACATCAATTCGACCATTAACTTTAAACAGCTTTGGCTTGAACGTTTTCAGGCGATGAAGTGAATCCATAACATTATTAACCAATAGCGAACCAAGTTTAACTTTAATGAATTTCTTTTCAGTTTTACCAAGATATTCTGGAGATCCAACAGCGGTTGATGAATAATTTTTATCCAAAATATGATCCAGTAATTCAAACACGCCATTGAGCAATAATTTACGATTATCCTTTCTATTGTTTGTAAGTGCAAAATCAACATTGTAAATCATCAAAAATTCTTTTGAATTATCTGCATCCAATCGATGAACAACGGGAGCCAATACATTAACAACTGAAGACAATTTATCAATTTGATCCTAAAAAACAAAAAGTAAAAAGATGAGAAAATTATATAAATTATAAAACATACCTGCAAGTCCAAATTAGGCTTTTTGGCTCCTGAATGCATTCCTTCATCACCATTAATATCACGTTCAATTGGTCGCTTCTGTGGCATTTCTTGAATTAGCTTTAGAATTCTAACAATTATTGGATGATACTAAACATTGCTTCAAAACAACAACGATAAAATATTATTGCTCTTATGCATATAAAGCCAAAAATAACCACTTCCTTTTTTCAATCTTCAAAAAATTTATTTTTTCTCTAATTTCTTTTTCCCTTTTTTTCAACTTTCATCATCGCTCAACTAAACTCTTTAATTTTATTATAATTTTATTTCAAACCTTAGACCATCGAACTCTACTGATGAGGCCCAACGATGCAGGTTTCCTTTTCAAACAAATGTAAAATACAAATTTACTTTTATAATTAGGATGTTTAGGGTTCAGGGCCGAAACATCCAAAAATAATAAAACCATAAAAATTCAATCTTAAAGATCTCGCTTTAATGTGTTTTTTTTTAAGTTGAATTTTATTTATTTCCAATGTCATTAAACTAAGTTATTGCATTAGCAAAGCTTAGCTAACAGCCTTAATGCTGTTATGACATTCATTCATTTATATTTTTTGATTTTTTAACATTCAAAAATCAATAAATTAAAAAAATTCAATCTTAAAGATCTCGCTTTAAAGTGATTTTTTTTAAGTTGAATTTTATTTATTCACAATGTCATTAAACTAAGTTATTGCATTAGCAAAGCTTAGCTAACAGCCTTAATGCTGTTGTGACATTTATTTACAATTTTGATTTTTGATTTTATTTCTTTAACTATCATAACCTAAAGTCTTCAAGTAATTGTTTTTAATGCAATTCTTGCACAACCTTAATGTTGTGTTGACTTTTTTACAAAACTTTTTTATTTTTTGTAATTTGTTGATTTACTTCCAAATTGATGTGAGGTTGAAAAAGCCCACTCTTTGGAATAAATCTTCGAACCCAGGAAATTAAAATTTCATTTATAAAATTCCTTTCACTATAAATTAAAACTTCCTGAGTGAACTCTGCTTATAACAATAATTTATAATTTTCATTTAAATAATGCCCGCTTTGGAATTCGAAAGAATTCCAAGAACCCGACATCCACACTGTTTATAAACCTTATTCTTTCATCCCACACAAAATGTGACTTAAATTACTCTTTCAACATTATTTCAGCTTACAACTTATAATTTTATTCAATTAAAATTATTTAATCTTAACCATTCTTTCTCTTTCCTTCTTTCCTCTCTTCATAAAAGGGCAATTCAAAAACCCTAAATCTGTACAATATATATTTAATAATTTCCTTCTTATTCTTTCTTCGAAATTAGTTATAACTTACAAAATTATTCAAATATGGTTTATTAAACGGATTCAACGTGAACCGTTCAACTGCCTTTGAGTGATAAAAGTGGAGATCCGGACGGGAGGGATCTGACCATGCTGCCAGCAGTTGTAAAAAATACGGTTTTCATGCCTGTACCGAGAGAGGCCGCTCTCTAAAACACATCTCGTGCCGTCTTGGTGGAGAAACCGCCGCCAGGAGGGTCATCCCAATTGGTTTAAAAAAACTCTAATTTCGAAACCTTTTAACTTTTATAAAAATTACATAACAACTATATCAAAGGAAAGAAGAAAAAGAATCATAAAACCATTTAAAACTACAGATCAAGAAGGATACAAGTGTAAAAAGAAAAACTGTAAAGTATGTCCTAGATTAAATAATCGTAATTTTGTTGAAAGCAGCGTAACTAAAGATAAATATTTAACCTGTAAAACCAATAAATTTAATTGCTGTTCAAATAATTTAGTTTATCTCTTAACTTGTAAAATATGCAAAAAGCAATATGTAGGAGAAACAAAAAGAAAATTAAAACAAAGAATTAGCGAACATTTAAATAACATCAAAAATGGAACTGAAAAAACTGTCTTATGCCAACATTTTATAAATCATGAAAATAATGATTTTGAAATAGATGTCCTGGATAATATTGATTTAGAAGATAGACAAACTCGCTTAAATACCGAAGAAACATGGATCAGACTTTTAATGACTGCATATCCATATGGATTAAACGACAATATTAAGGCTATAGGAAACCTAACAAATTTATCTTTAATAAAAGAAAAATTAGATAAATTGCCATATTTTAATTTCAACTTTCCACGAATAAAAAACACAAGAGGCAATAACAGAAAACGAAAAAAGAAGTTAAATAATACTAGCTCAACCGAAATAAAAAATAAAATCATCACAGCTGAAACAAACGAATTATTCCAACTTTATTACAACACCTCCAAAAATATTAAAAATAAATTAACTAAAGACGAAAATACTTTGACATTTAAAAAAAACGATTTAAAACTATTAAGTTTTAAAACTAATGATAAGAAATCTAGAATGGTAACAAATAATTTTCTAAACATAAGTCTAACTCATATCCATCCAGTCCTGGATAAAATTAAACTTGGAAAAATTTTAAACAAAATATTAAAAGAAAACCAAATAATATTACACGACAATGCTAAGTTCAGAATAATTAAAAAATGTCTGCCACCGATCAGTACTAAAGTTTTTAATTACAACCAATTTTTAAATAACCTCACTATAAATCAAGTTAAAGAAATCAACACCTCTAAATGTATGTGTTCACCAGAACATCCATACTTTGATAACCACCATAAACATATCATAACGGGGGATATTAACTTTATAAAAAATCTTAATCTTAAAAAAACACTAAAAATGGGTACTAAATTTAGAGATATAAATATTGTAACAAAAAAAGAAATCGAAGAAGAAATAAATAAAGTCTTCTGCCAATTTCAAAATAAACTAATTAAAAAATATAAAATCACTAACAAACAAGCCTTAAAATTGGAAAAACTTTGGAAAAAAGAAATAAAAAAACTCGCTAAATCTCTTTTCTTTAACTTAAACAAAAATAAACCAATTTTCAACCAAAAAGCCAAAAAAGAACTTGAAAACATTAAAAAACATTTTATTATTACAACGGCCGATAAAGCAACAAATAACTATGCATTTACTTGCAAAAAACTATACGTTGAAAGTCTGCAAAAAGAATTAGGATGGGATAAAGAAAATATTAAAGGTAATGACACTTATAAAATAAGCGAAATAAATTTAGACGAAGTTTATACAAAATGCTGCATACTTAACGAAAACAGAAAAATAAAAATGAATTGTGAAAAAGAAAAAGTTATTCCAAAAATTTACGCAATACCCAAGTTGCATAAAACCCCAATAAAATTCAGATTTATTACAGGTGCAAGTAATAGCGGAATTAAAGAACTATCAAAAAAACTACAACAAATATTAAAACATTTTAAAAACCAATTAAAAAATTATTGCAAAGTTATTGAAAATAGGACAAGCTTAAAAAATTATTGGTCAATAAAAAACAGTCAAGAGTTCATTGAAAAAATAGAAAATTTAACAAAAAAAGATAATTTAAAATTATTTTGCGCTGATTTTAACAACTTATTTACTAATTTACCTCACACCGTTGTAATTCAAAACATAAGCAACCTAATTGAATTATGCTTTAAAAACAGTAAAAAGGAATATTTAAAAGTTGGATATAATTACTGCCAATTCAGGGAAGCAAAAGAAAATGGGATGGAAAATTGCTTTACTAAAGAAGATATCATGGATTTACTAATTCAAACACTTGATAATAGCTATGCAAAATTCGCCACAATAATTTTTAAACAAATCAATGGAATTCCACAAGGCAATAACGCTTCACCTGAAATTGCAGATTTAACTTTGACTATGATGGAATACAAATACTGTCATAATAAAGAAAACCAATTTTTTGTAAAAAATATTGCTCCATCCAGATACATGGACGACATAATTGTAATCAACCATAAAAATATCGACTTTCAAAAAATTGCCAATAATATTTACCATGAAAGTTTAACACTCGAAACTACACATGAATCCGAATTTAAAACAAATTACCTCGATATTACGGTTGAATTAAATCAAGGAATCAACTACAATTTATATAATAAAACTGACGCATACACCTTTGACGTGCTTAGATACTCAAATTATCGCTCAAATATTCCTACAGTTTATAAACATAACATAATCGAGGGAGAAACATTAAGAACAGCGAGAGTTTCAAGCAATAAACATAACTTTAAAAACGCCTATGAAAATCTAGAAAACCTACTGATACGCAATAATTACCATAAAGAAACAATCAAAAAACACAAGAATAAAGTTCTAAACAAACACAAATACTTTAACTTCATTTAACTGAACAAATAAGAAATACAAAAAGTTACATAAGTTTATTTGAATATTACTTACAAAGACAAAATATACAAAACAAGATAAAATGCATTAAACAAAAGTTAAAATTTACAATTAGCAATATCTGAATAAAAATCTTTAACAATATCAAAAGTTTTAGGTTCATCAGCTCCTACTTTAATTGTATTACCTTTAAGCAGAACAAAAGGTACAGCATTAATCTTCTTTTGATGTAGCATATCCTTGAACATAGCGATCAATTCTTGCTTGATAATTAATCCAATCTTCCGTTTCTTCATTGAACTATTTGATAAACATCGTTGAACATCAATTCGACCATTAACTTTAAACAGCTTTGGCTTGAACGTTTTCAGGCGATGAAGTGAATCCATAACATTATTAACCAATAGCGAACCAAGTTTAACTTTAATGAATTTCTTTTCAGTTTTACCAAGATATTCTGGAGATCCAACAGCGGTTGATGAATAATTTTTATCCAAAATATGATCCAGTAATTCAAACACGCCATTGAGCAATAATTTACGATTATCCTTTCTATTGTTTGTAAGTGCAAAATCAACATTGTAAATCATCAAAAATTCTTTTGAATTATCTGCATCCAATCGATGAACAACGGGAGCCAATACATTAACAACTGAAGACAATTTATCAATTTGATCCTAAAAAACAAAAAGTAAAAAGATGAGAAAATTATATAAATTATAAAACATACCTGCAAGTCCAAATTAGGCTTTTTGGCTCCTGAATGCATTCCTTCATCACCATTAATATCACGTTCAATTGGTCGCTTCTGTGGCATTTCTTGAATTAGCTTTAGAATTCTAACAATTATTGGATGATACTAAACATTGCTTCAAAACAACAACGATAAAATATTATTGCTCTTATGCATATAAAGCCAAAAATAACCACTTCCTTTTTTCAATCTTCAAAAAATTTATTTTTTCTCTAATTTCTTTTTCCCTTTTTTTCAACTTTCATCATCGCTCAACTAAACTCTTTAATTTTATTATAATTTTATTTCAAACCTTAGACCATCGAACTCTACTGATGAGGCCCAACGATGCAGGTTTCCTTTTCAAACAAATGTAAAATACAAATTTACTTTTATAATTAGGATGTTTAGGGTTCAGGGCCGAAACATCCAAAAATAATAAAACCATAAAAATTCAATCTTAAAGATCTCGCTTTAATGTGTTTTTTTTAAGTTGAATTTTATTTATTTCCAATGTCATTAAACTAAGTTATTGCATTAGCAAAGCTTAGCTAACAGCCTTAATGCTGTTATGACATTCATTCATTTATATTTTTTGATTTTTTAACATTCAAAAATCAATAAATTAAAAAAATTCAATCTTAAAGATCTCGCTTTAAAGTGATTTTTTTTAAGTTGAATTTTATTTATTCACAATGTCATTAAACTAAGTTATTGCATTAGCAAAGCTTAGCTAACAGCCTTAATGCTGTTGTGACATTTATTTACAATTTTGATTTTTGATTTTATTTCTTTAACTATCATAACCTAAAGTCTTCAAGTAATTGTTTTTAATGCAATTCTTGCACAACCTTAATGTTGTGTTGACTTTTTTACAAAACTTTTTTATTTTTTGGTATTATTTCTGCAGTAAAAATAAACAAAAATTAAAAGTTTCAAACTCAACAAATGAAATTTCAGAAAAATCAAAAGGTTTTTATTTTTGTAGCCTTGAAGCCTCGGGCCATGCCTACAAATGAAATTAATTGTTTGGTATTATTTCTGCAGTAAAAATAAACATAAATTAAAAGTTTCAAACTCAACAAATGAAATTTCAGAAAAATCAAAAGGTTTTTATTTTTGTAGCCTTGAAGCCTCGGGCCATGCCTACAAATGAAATTAATTGTTTGGTATCATTTCTGCTGTAAAAATAAACATAAATTAAAAGTTTCAAACTCAACAAATGAATATGGAAAAATTAAGATATATTTTTATTTTTGTGGCCTTGAAGCCTCGGGCCATGCCTACAAATGAAATTAATTGTTTGGTATCATTTCTGCTGTAAAAATAAACATAAATTAAAAGTTTCAAACTCAACAAATGAATATGGAAAAATTAAGATATATTTTTATTTTTGTGGCCTTGAAGCCTCGGGCCATGCCTACAAATGAAATTAATTGTTTGGTATCATTTCTGCTGTAAAAATAAACATAAATTAAAAGTTTCAAACTCAACAAATGAATATGGAAAAATTAAGATATATTTTTATTTTTGTGGCCTTGAAGCCTCGGGCCATGCCTACAAATGAAATTAATTGTTTGTTGTTTTTTCTGCAATAAAAATAAACATAAATTAAAAGTTTCAAACTCAACAAATGAAATTTCAGAAAAATCAAAAGGTTTTTATTTTTGTAGCCTTGAAGCCTCGGGCCATGCCTACAAATGAAATTAATTGTTTGGTATCATTTCTGCTGTAAAAATAAACATAAATTAAAAGTTTCAAACTCAACAAATGAATATGGAAAAATTAAGATATATTTTTATTTTTGTGGCCTTGAAGCCTCGGGCCATGCCTACAAATGAAATTAATTGTTTGGTATTATTTCTGCTGTAAAAATAAACATAAATTAAAAGTTTCAAACTCAACAAATGAATATGGAAAAATTAAGATATATTTTTATTTTTGTGGCCTTGAAGCCTCGGGCCATGCCTACAAATGAAATTAATTGTTTGGTATTATTTCTGCAGTAAAAATAAACAAAAATTAAAAGTTTCAAACTCAACAAATGAAATTTCAGAAAAATCAAAAGGTTTTTATTTTTGTAGCCTTGAAGCCTCGGGCCATGCCTACAAATGAAATTAATTGTTTGGTATTATTTCTGCAGTAAAAATAAACATAAATTAAAAGTTTCAAACTCAACAAATGAATATGGAAAAATTAAGATATATTTTTATTTTTGTGGCCTTGAAGCCTCGGGCCATGCCTACAAATGAAATTAATTGTTTGTTGTTTTTTCTGCAATAAAAATAAACATAAATTAAAAGTTTCAAACTCAACAAATGAAATTTCAGAAAAATCAAAAGGTTTTTATTTTTGTAGCCTTGAAGCCTCGGGCCATGCCTACAAATGAAATTAATTGTTTGGTATTATTTCTGCAGTCAAAATAAACATAAATTAAAAGTTTCAAACTCAACAAATGAATATGGAAAAATTAAGATATATTTTTATTTTTGTGGCCTTGAAGCCTCGGGCCATGCCTACAAATGAAATTAATTGTTTGGTATCATTTCTGCTGTAAAAATAAACATAAATTAAAAGTTTCAAACTCAACAAATGAATATGGAAAAATTAAGATATATTTTTATTTTTGTGGCCTTGAAGCCTCGGGCCATGCCTACAAATGAAATTAATTGTTTGTTGTTTTTTCTGCAATAAAAATAAACATAAATTAAAAGTTTCAAACTCAACAAATGAAATTTCAGAAAAATCAAAAGGTTTTTATTTTTGTAGCCTTGAAGCCTCGGGCCATGCCTACAAATGAAATTAATTGTTTGGTATTATTTCTGCTGTAAAAATAAACATAAATTAAAAGTTTCAAACTCAACAAATGAATATGGAAAAATTAAGATATATTTTTATTTTTGTGGCCTTGAAGCCTCGGGCCATGCCTACAAATGAAATTAATTGTTTGTTGTTTTTTCTGCAATAAAAATAAACATAAATTAAAAGTTTCAAACTCAACAAATGAAATTTCAGAAAAATCAAAAGGTTTTTATTTTTGTAGCCTTGAAGCCTCGGGCCATGCCTACAAATGAAATTAATTGTTTGGTATTATTTCTGCAGTCAAAATAAACATAAATTAAAAGTTTCAAACTCAACAAATGAATATGGAAAAATTAAGATATATTTTTATTTTTGTGGCCTTGAAGCCTCGGGCCATGCCTACAAATGAAATTAATTGTTTGGTATCATTTCTGCTGTAAAAATAAACATAAATTAAAAGTTTCAAACTCAACAAATGAATATGGAAAAATTAAGATATATTTTTATTTTTGTGGCCTTGAAGCCTCGGGCCATGCCTACAAATGAAATTAATTGTTTGTTGTTTTTTCTGCAATAAAAATAAACATAAATTAAAAGTTTCAAACTCAACAAATGAAATTTCAGAAAAATCAAAAGGTTTTTATTTTTGTAGCCTTGAAGCCTCGGGCCATGCCTACAAATGAAATTAATTGTTTGGTATTATTTCTGCAGTCAAAATAAACATAAATTAAAAGTTTCAAACTCAACAAATGAATATGGAAAAATTAAGATATATTTTTATTTTTGTGGCCTTGAAGCCTCGGGCCATGCCTACAAATGAAATTAATTGTTTGGTATCATTTCTGCTGTAAAAATAAACATAAATTAAAAGTTTCAAACTCAACAAATGAATATGGAAAAATTAAGATATATTTTTATTTTTGTGGCCTTGAAGCCTCGGGCCATGCCTACAAATGAAATTAATTGTTTGGTATCATTTCTGCTGTAAAAATAAACATAAATTAAAAGTTTCAAACTCAACAAATGAATATGGAAAAATTAAGATATATTTTTATTTTTGTGGCCTTGAAGCCTCGGGCCATGCCTACAAATGAAATTAATTGTTTGTTGTTTTTTCTGCAATAAAAATAAACATAAATTAAAAGTTTCAAACTCAACAAATGAAATTTCAGAAAAATCAAAAGGTTTTTATTTTTGTAGCCTTGAAGCCTCGGGCCATGCCTACAAATGAAATTAATTGTTTGGTATTATTTCTGCAGTCAAAATAAACATAAATTAAAAGTTTCAAACTCAACAAATGAATATGGAAAAATTAAGATATATTTTTATTTTTGTGGCCTTGAAGCCTCGGGCCATGCCTACAAATGAAATTAATTGTTTGGTATCATTTCTGCTGTAAAAATAAACATAAATTAAAAGTTTCAAACTCAACAAATGAATATGGAAAAATTAAGATATATTTTTATTTTTGTGGCCTTGAAGCCTCGGGCCATGCCTACAAATGAAATTAATTGTTTGTTGTTTTTTCTGCAATAAAAATAAACATAAATTAAAAGTTTCAAACTCAACAAATGAAATTTCAGAAAAATCAAAAGGTTTTTATTTTTGTAGCCTTGAAGCCTCGGGCCATGCCTACAAATGAAATTAATTGTTTGGTATTATTTCTGCAGTCAAAATAAACATAAATTAAAAGTTTCAAACTCAACAAATGAAATTTCAGAAAAATCAAAAGGTTTTTATTTTTGTAGCCTTGAAGCCTCGGGCCATGCCTACAAATGAAATTAATTGTTTGGTATTATTTCTGCAGTCAAAATAAACATAAATTAAAAGTTTCAAACTCAACAAATGAATATGGAAAAATTAAGATATATTTTTATTTTTGTGGCCTTGAAGCCTCGGGCCATGCCTACAAATGAAATTAATTGTTTGGTATCATTTCTGCTGTAAAAATAAACATAAATTAAAAGTTTCAAACTCAACAAATGAATATGGAAAAATTAAGATATATTTTTATTTTTGTGGCCTTGAAGCCTCGGGCCATGCCTACAAATGAAATTAATTGTTTGTTGTTTTTTCTGCAATAAAAATAAACATAAATTAAAAGTTTCAAACTCAACAAATGAAATTTCAGAAAAATCAAAAGGTTTTTATTTTTGTAGCCTTGAAGCCTCGGGCCATGCCTACAAATGAAATTAATTGTTTGGTATTATTTCTGCTGTAAAAATAAACATAAATTAAAAGTTTCAAACTCAACAAATGAAATTTCAGAAAAATCAAAAGGTTTTTATTTTTGTAGCCTTGAAGCCTCGGGCCATGCCTACAAATGAAATTAATTGTTTGGTATTATTTCTGCAGTAAAAATAAACATAAATTAAAAGTTTCAAACTCAACAAATGAAATTTCAGAAAAATCAAAAGGTTTTTATTTTTGTAGCCTTGAAGCCTCGGGCCATGCCTACAAATGAAATTAATTGTTTGGTATTATTTCTGCAGTAAAAATAAACATAAATTAAAAGTTTCAAACTCAACAAATGAATATGGAAAAATTAAGATATATTTTTATTTTTGTGGCCTTGAAGCCTCGGGCCATGCCTACAAATGAAATTAATTGTTTGGTATTATTTCTGCAGTCAAAATAAACATAAATTAAAAGTTTCAAACTCAACAAATGAATATGGAAAAATTAAGATATATTTTTATTTTTGTGGCCTTGAAGCCACGGGCCATGCCTACAAATGAAATTAATTGTTTGGTATTATTTCTGCAGTCAAAATAAACATAAATTAAAAGTTTCAAACTCAACAAATGAATATGGAAAAATTAAGATATATTTTTATTTTTGTGGCCTTGAAGCCTCGGGCCATGCCTACAAATGAAATTAATTGTTTGGTATCATTTCTGCTGTAAAAATAAACATAAATTAAAAGTTTCAAACTCAACAAATGAATATGGAAAAATTAAGATATATTTTTATTTTTGTGGCCTTGAAGCCTCGGGCCATGCCTACAAATGAAATTAATTGTTTGTTGTTTTTTCTGCAATAAAAATAAACATAAATTAAAAGTTTCAAACTCAACAAATGAAATTTCAGAAAAATCAAAAGGTTTTTATTTTTGTAGCCTTGAAGCCTCGGGCCATGCCTACAAATGAAATTAATTGTTTGGTATTATTTCTGCAGTCAAAATAAACATAAATTAAAAGTTTCAAACTCAACAAATGAATATGGAAAAATTAAGATATATTTTTATTTTTGTGGCCTTGAAGCCTCGGGCCATGCCTACAAATGAAATTAATTGTTTGGTATTATTTCTGCAGTAAAAATAAACATAAATTAAAAGTTTCAAACTCAACAAATGAAATTTCAGAAAAATCAAAAGGTTTTTATTTTTGTAGCCTTGAAGCCTCGGGCCATGCCTACAAATGAAATTAATTGTTTGGTATCATTTCTGCTGTAAAAATAAACATAAATTAAAAGTTTCAAACTCAACAAATGAATATGGAAAAATTAAGATATATTTTTATTTTTGTGGCCTTGAAGCCTCGGGCCATGCCTACAAATGAAATTAATTGTTTGGTATCATTTCTGCTGTAAAAATAAACATAAATTAAAAGTTTCAAACTCAACAAATGAATATGGAAAAATTAAGATATATTTTTATTTTTGTGGCCTTGAAGCCTCGGGCCATGCCTACAAATGAAATTAATTGTTTGTTGTTTTTTCTGCAATAAAAATAAACATAAATTAAAAGTTTCAAACTCAACAAATGAAATTTCAGAAAAATCAAAAGGTTTTTATTTTTGTAGCCTTGAAGCCTCGGGCCATGCCTACAAATGAAATTAATTGTTTGGTATTATTTCTGCAGTCAAAATAAACATAAATTAAAAGTTTCAAACTCAACAAATGAATATGGAAAAATTAAGATATATTTTTATTTTTGTGGCCTTGAAGCCTCGGGCCATGCCTACAAATGAAATTAATTGTTTGGTATCATTTCTGCTGTAAAAATAAACATAAATTAAAAGTTTCAAACTCAACAAATGAATATGGAAAAATTAAGATATATTTTTATTTTTGTGGCCTTGAAGCCTCGGGCCATGCCTACAAATGAAATTAATTGTTTGTTGTTTTTTCTGCAATAAAAATAAACATAAATTAAAAGTTTCAAACTCAACAAATGAAATTTCAGAAAAATCAAAAGGTTTTTATTTTTGTAGCCTTGAAGCCTCGGGCCATGCCTACAAATGAAATTAATTGTTTGGTATTATTTCTGCAGTCAAAATAAACATAAATTAAAAGTTTCAAACTCAACAAATGAAATTTCAGAAAAATCAAAAGGTTTTTATTTTTGTAGCCTTGAAGCCTCGGGCCATGCCTACAAATGAAATTAATTGTTTGGTATTATTTCTGCAGTCAAAATAAACATAAATTAAAAGTTTCAAACTCAACAAATGAATATGGAAAAATTAAGATATATTTTTATTTTTGTGGCCTTGAAGCCTCGGGCCATGCCTACAAATGAAATTAATTGTTTGGTATCATTTCTGCTGTAAAAATAAACATAAATTAAAAGTTTCAAACTCAACAAATGAATATGGAAAAATTAAGATATATTTTTATTTTTGTGGCCTTGAAGCCTCGGGCCATGCCTACAAATGAAATTAATTGTTTGTTGTTTTTTCTGCAATAAAAATAAACATAAATTAAAAGTTTCAAACTCAACAAATGAAATTTCAGAAAAATCAAAAGGTTTTTATTTTTGTAGCCTTGAAGCCTCGGGCCATGCCTACAAATGAAATTAATTGTTTGGTATTATTTCTGCTGTAAAAATAAACATAAATTAAAAGTTTCAAACTCAACAAATGAAATTTCAGAAAAATCAAAAGGTTTTTATTTTTGTAGCCTTGAAGCCTCGGGCCATGCCTACAAATGAAATTAATTGTTTGGTATTATTTCTGCAGTCAAAATAAACATAAATTAAAAGTTTCAAACTCAACAAATGAATATGGAAAAATTAAGATATATTTTTATTTTTGTGGCCTTGAAGCCTCGGGCCATGCCTACAAATGAAATTAATTGTTTGGTATCATTTCTGCTGTAAAAATAAACATAAATTAAAAGTTTCAAACTCAACAAATGAATATGGAAAAATTAAGATATATTTTTATTTTTGTGGCCTTGAAGCCTCGGGCCATGCCTACAAATGAAATTAATTGTTTGTTGTTTTTTCTGCAATAAAAATAAACATAAATTAAAAGTTTCAAACTCAACAAATGAAATTTCAGAAAAATCAAAAGGTTTTTATTTTTGTAGCCTTGAAGCCTCGGGCCATGCCTACAAATGAAATTAATTGTTTGGTATTATTTCTGCTGTAAAAATAAACATAAATTAAAAGTTTCAAACTCAACAAATGAAATTTCAGAAAAATCAAAAGGTTTTTATTTTTGTAGCCTTGAAGCCTCGGGCCATGCCTACAAATGAAATTAATTGTTTGGTATTATTTCTGCAGTCAAAATAAACATAAATTAAAAGTTTCAAACTCAACAAATGAATATGGAAAAATTAAGATATATTTTTATTTTTGTGGCCTTGAAGCCTCGGGCCATGCCTACAAATGAAATTAATTGTTTGGTATCATTTCTGCTGTAAAAATAAACATAAATTAAAAGTTTCAAACTCAACAAATGAATATGGAAAAATTAAGATATATTTTTATTTTTGTGGCCTTGAAGCCTCGGGCCATGCCTACAAATGAAATTAATTGTTTGTTGTTTTTTCTGCAATAAAAATAAACATAAATTAAAAGTTTCAAACTCAACAAATGAAATTTCAGAAAAATCAAAAGGTTTTTATTTTTGTAGCCTTGAAGCCTCGGGCCATGCCTACAAATGAAATTAATTGTTTGGTATCATTTCTGCTGTAAAAATAAACATAAATTAAAAGTTTCAAACTCAACAAATGAATATGGAAAAATTAAGATATATTTTTATTTTTGTGGCCTTGAAGCCTCGGGCCATGCCTACAAATGAAATTAATTGTTTGGTATTATTTCTGCAGTCAAAATAAACATAAATTAAAAGTTTCAAACTCAACAAATGAATATGGAAAAATTAAGATATATTTTTATTTTTGTGGCCTTGAAGCCTCGGGCCATGCCTACAAATGAAATTAATTGTTTGGTATTATTTCTGCAGTAAAAATAAACATAAATTAAAAGTTTCAAACTCAACAAATGAAATTTCAGAAAAATCAAAAGGTTTTTATTTTTGTAGCCTTGAAGCCTCGGGCCATGCCTACAAATGAAATTAATTGTTTGGTATTATTTCTGCAGTAAAAATAAACATAAATTAAAAGTTTCAAACTCAACAAATGAAATTTCAGAAAAATCAAAAGGTTTTTATTTTTGTAGCCTTGAAGCCTCGGGCCATGCCTACAAATGAAATTAATTGTTTGGTATCATTTCTGCTGTAAAAATAAACATAAATTAAAAGTTTCAAACTCAACAAATGAATATGGAAAAATTAAGATATATTTTTATTTTTGTGTACTTGAAGCCTCGGGCCATGCCTACAAATGAAATTAATTGTTTGTTGTTTTTTCTGCAATAAAAATAAACATAAATTAAAAGTTTCAAACTCAACAAATGAAATTTCAGAAAAATCAAAAGGTTTTTATTTTTGTAGCCTTGAAGCCTCGGGCCATGCCTACAAATGAAATTAATTGTTTGGTATCATTTCTGCTGTAAAAATAAACATAAATTAAAAGTTTCAAACTCAACAAATGAATATGGAAAAATTAAGATATATTTTTATTTTTGTGGCCTTGAAGCCTCGGGCCATGCCTACAAATGAAATTAATTGTTTGTTGTTTTTTCTGCAGTCAAAATAAACATAAATTAAAAGTTTCAAACTCAACAAATGAATATGGAAAAATTAAGATATATTTTTATTTTTGTGGCCTTGAAGCCTCGGGCCATGCCTACAAATGAAATTAATTGTTTGTTGTTTTTTCTGCAATAAAAATAAACATAAATTAAAAGTTTCAAACTCAACAAATGAAATTTCAGAAAAATCAAAAGGTTTTTATTTTTGTAGCCTTGAAGCCTCGGGCCATGCCTACAAATGAAATTAATTGTTTGGTATTATTTCTGCTGTAAAAATAAACATAAATTAAAAGTTTCAAACTCAACAAATGAAATTTCAGAAAAATCAAAAGGTTTTTATTTTTGTAGCCTTGAAGCCTCGGGCCATGCCTACAAATGAAATTAATTGTTTGGTATTATTTCTGCAGTCAAAATAAACATAAATTAAAAGTTTCAAACTCAACAAATGAATATGGAAAAATTAAGATATATTTTTATTTTTGTGGCCTTGAAGCCTCGGGCCATGCCTACAAATGAAATTAATTGTTTGTTGTTTTTTCTGCAATAAAAATAAACATAAATTAAAAGTTTCAAACTCAACAAATGAAATTTCAGAAAAATCAAAAGGTTTTTATTTTTGTAGCCTTGAAGCCTCGGGCCATGCCTACAAATGAAATTAATTGTTTGGTATTATTTCTGCAGTAAAAATAAACATAAATTAAAAGTTTCAAACTCAACAAATGAAATTTCAGAAAAATCAAAAGGTTTTTATTTTTGTAGCCTTGAAGCCTCGGGCCATGCCTACAAATGAAATTAATTGTTTGGTATTATTTCTGCAGTCAAAATAAACATAAATTAAAAGTTTCAAACTCAACAAATGAATATGGAAAAATTAAGATATATTTTTATTTTTGTGGCCTTGAAGCCTCGGGCCATGCCTACAAATGAAATTAATTGTTTGGTATTATTTCTGCAGTCAAAATAAACATAAATTAAAAGTTTCAAACTCAACAAATGAATATGGAAAAATTAAGATATATTTTTATTTTTGTGGCCTTGAAGCCTCGGGCCATGCCTACAAATGAAATTAATTGTTTGGTATTATTTCTGCTGTAAAAATAAACATAAATTAAAAGTTTCAAACTCAACAAATGAAATTTCAGAAAAATCAAAAGGTTTTTATTTTTGTAGCCTTGAAGCCTCGGGCCATGCCTACAAATGAAATTAATTGTTTGGTATTATTTCTGCAGTCAAAATAAACATAAATTAAAAGTTTCAAACTCAACAAATGAATATGGAAAAATTAAGATATATTTTTATTTTTGTGGCCTTGAAGCCTCGGGCCATGCCTACAAATGAAATTAATTGTTTGGTATTATTTCTGCAGTAAAAATAAACATAAATTAAAAGTTTCAAACTCAACAAATGAATATGGAAAAATTAAGATATATTTTTATTTTTGTGGCCTTGAAGCCTCGGGCCATGCCTACAAATGAAATTAATTGTTTGGTATTATTTCTGCAGTAAAAATAAACATAAATTAAAAGTTTCAAACTCAACAAATGAAATTTCAGAAAAATCAAAAGGTTTTTATTTTTGTAGCCTTGAAGCCTCGGGCCATGCCTACAAATGAAATTAATTGTTTGGTATTATTTCTGCAGTCAAAATAAACATAAATTAAAAGTTTCAAACTCAACAAATGAATATGGAAAAATTAAGATATATTTTTATTTTTGTGGCCTTGAAGCCTCGGGCCATGCCTACAAATGAAATTAATTGTTTGGTATTATTTCTGCAGTAAAAATAAACATAAATTAAAAGTTTCAAACTCAACAAATGAAATTTCAGAAAAATCAAAAGGTTTTTATTTTTGTAGCCTTGAAGCCTCGGGCCATGCCTACAAATGAAATTAATTGTTTGGTATTATTTCTGCAGTAAAAATAAACATAAATTAAAAGTTTCAAACTCAACAAATGAATATGGAAAAATTAAGATATATTTTTATTTTTGTGGCCTTGAAGCCTCGGGCCATGCCTACAAATGAAATTAATTGTTTGGTATTATTTCTGCAGTCAAAATAAACATAAATTAAAAGTTTCAAACTCAACAAATGAATATGGAAAAATTAAGATATATTTTTATTTTTGTGGCCTTGAAGCCTCGGGCCATGCCTACAAATGAAATTAATTGTTTGGTATTATTTCTGCAGTCAAAATAAACATAAATTAAAAGTTTCAAACTCAACAAATGAATATGGAAAAATTAAGATATATTTTTATTTTTGTGGCCTTGAAGCCTCGGGCCATGCCTACAAATGAAATTAATTGTTTGTTGTTTTTTCTGCAATAAAAATAAACATAAATTAAAAGTTTCAAACTCAACAAATGAAATTTCAGAAAAATCAAAAGGTTTTTATTTTTGTAGCCTTGAAGCCTCGGGCCATGCCTACAAATGAAATTAATTGTTTGGTATTATTTCTGCAGTCAAAATAAACATAAATTAAAAGTTTCAAACTCAACAAATGAATATGGAAAAATTAAGATATATTTTTATTTTTGTGGCCTTGAAGCCTCGGGCCATGCCTACAAATGAAATTAATTGTTTGGTATTATTTCTGCAGTAAAAATAAACATAAATTAAAAGTTTCAAACTCAACAAATGAAATTTCAGAAAAATCAAAAGGTTTTTATTTTTGTAGCCTTGAAGCCTCGGGCCATGCCTACAAATGAATTAATTGTTTGGTATTATTTCTGCAGTCAAAATAAACATAAATTAAAAGTTTCAAACTCAACAAATGAATATGGAAAAATTAAGATATATTTTTATTTTTGTGGCCTTGAAGCCTCGGGCCATGCCTACAAATGAAATTAATTGTTTGTTGTTTTTTCTGCAATAAAAATAAACATAAATTAAAAGTTTCAAACTCAACAAATGAAATTTCAGAAAAATCAAAAGGTTTTTATTTTTGTAGCCTTGAAGCCTCGGGCCATGCCTACAAATGAAATTAATTGTTTGGTATTATTTCTGCAGTAAAAATAAACATAAATTAAAAGTTTCAAACTCAACAAATGAATCAGGAAAAAATCAGATAG
>JAJQJQ010000406.1:0-25942 GCA_028622995.1 Panagrolaimus kolymaensis | reverse complement strand
ATTTACTGGATTGCCTTTCAAGAGATCCAATGTTTCAGAAAAATAAAAAAAATATATAAAAAAACCAGCTAAAATTTATTCTTCGGATCCTGTTCGACTTCAACGAATTCGTTCGATTAATTTACTAACTGTATTGCCTTTCAAGAGGTCAAATGTTTAAGATAAAATTATTAGAAAAATATTTAAAAAACCAGCTAAAATTTATTCTTCGGATCCTGTTCGACTTCAACGAATTCGTTCGATTAATTTACTAACTGTATTGCCTTTCAAGAGGTCAAATGTTAAAGATAAAATTATTAGAAAAATATTTAAAAAACCAGCTAAAATTTATTCTTCGGATCCTGTTCGACTTCAACGAATTCGTTCGATTAATTTACTAACTGTATTGCCTTTCAAGAGGTCAAATGTTTAAGATAAAATTATTAGAAAAATATTTAAAAAACCAGCTAAAATTTATTCTTCGGATCCTGTTCGACTTCAACGAATTCGTTCGATTAATTTATTTACTGGATTGCCTTTCAAGAGATCCAATGTTTCAGACAAATAAAAAAAATATATAAAAAAACCAGCTAAAATTTATTCTTCGGATCCTGTTCGACTTCAACGAATTCGTTCGATTAATTTACTAACTGTATTGCCTTTCAAGAGGTCAAATGTTTAAGATAAAATTATTAGAAAAATATTTAAAAAACCAGCTAAAATTTATTCTTCGGATCCTGTTCGACTTCAACGAATTCGTTCGATTAATTTACTAACTGTATTGCCTTTCAAGAGGTCAAATGTTTAAGATAAAATTATTAGAAAAATATTTAAAAAACCAGCTAAAATTTATTCTTCGGATCCTGTTCGACTTCAACGAATTCGTTCGATTAATTTACTAACTGTATTGCCTTTCAAGAGGTCAAATGTTTAAGATAAAATTATTAGAAAAATATTTAAAAACCAGCTAAAATTTATTCTTCGGATCCTGTTCGACTTCAACGAATTCGTTCGATTAATTTACTAACTGTATTGCCTTTCAAGAGGTCAAATGTTTAAGATAAAATTATTAGAAAAATATTTAAAAAACCAGCTAAAATTTATTCTTCGGATCCTGTTCGACTTCAACGAATTCGTTCGATTAATTTATTTACTGGATTGCCTTTCAAGAGATCGAATGTTTCAGACAAATAAAAAATATATATAAAAAAACCAGCTAAAATTTATTCTTCGGATCCTGTTTGACTTCAACGAATTCGTTCGATTAATTTACTAACTGTATTGCCTTTCAAGAGGTCAAATGTTTAAGATAAAATTATTAGAAAAATATTTAAAAAACCAGCTAAAATTTATTCTTCGGATCCTGTTCGACTTCAACGAATTCGTTCGATTAATTTACTAACTGTATTGGCTTTCAAGAGGTCAAATGTTTAAGATAAAATTATTAGAAAAATATTTAAAAAACCAGCTAAAATTTATTCATCGGATCCTGTTCGACTTCAACGAATTCGTTCGATTAATTTACTAACTGTATTGCCTTTCAAGAGGTCAAATGTTTAAGATAAAATTATTAGAAAAATATTTAAAAAACCAGCTAAAATTTATTCTTCGGATCCTGTTCGACTTCAACGAATTCGTTCGATTAATTTACTAACTGTATTGCCTTTCAAGAGGTCAAATGTTTAAGATAAAATTATTAGAAAAATATTTAAAAAACCAGCTAAAATTTATTCTTCGGATCCTGTTCGACTTCAACGAATTCGTTCGATTAATTTACTAACTGTATTGCCTTTCAAGAGGTCAAATGTTTAAGATAAAATTATTAGAAAAATATTTAAAAAACCAGCTAAAATTTATTCTTCGGATCCTGTTCGACTTCAACGAATTCGTTCGATTAATTTACTAACTGTATTGCCTTTCAAGAGGTCAAATGTTTAAGATAAAATTATTAGAAAAATATTTAAAAAACCAGCTAAAATTTATTCATCGGATCCTGTTCGACTTCAACGAATTCGTTCGATTTATTTACTAACTGTATTGCCTTTCAAGAGGTCAAATGTTTAAGATAAAATTATTAGAAAAATATTTAAAAAACCAGCTAAAATTTATTCTTCGGATCCTGTTCGACTTCAACGAATTCGTTCGATTAATTTATTTACTGGATTGCCTTTCAAGAGATCCAATGTTTCAGACAAATAAAAAAAATATATAAAAAAACCAGCTAAAATTTATTCTTCGGATCCTGTTCGACTTCAACTAATTCGTTCGATTATTTTACTTACTGCATTGCCTTTCAAGAGGTCAAATGTTTAAGATAAAATTATTAGAAAAATATTTAAAAAACCAGCTAAAATTTATTCTTCGGATCCTGTTCGACTTCAACGAATTCGTTCGATTAATTTATTTACTGGATTGCCTTTCAAGAGATCCAATGTTTCAGACAAATAAAAAAAATATATAAAAAAACCAGCTAAAATTTATTCTTCGGATCCTGTTCGACTTCAACGAATTATTTCGATTAATTTACTAACTGTATTGCCTTTCAAGAGGTCAAATGTTTAAGATAAAATTATTAGAAAAATATTTAAAAAACCAGCTAAAATTTATTCTTCGGATCCTGTTCGACTTCAACGAATTCGTTCGATTAATTTATTTACTGGATTGCCTTTCAAGAGATCCAATGTTTCAGACAAATAAAAAAAATATATAAAAAAACCAGCTAAAATTTATTCTTCGGATCCTGTTTGACTTCAACGAATTCGTTCGATTAATTTACTAACTGTATTGCCTTTCAAGAGGTCAAATGTTTAAGATAAAATTATTAGAAAAATATTTAAAAAACCAGCTAAAATTTATTCTTCGGATCCTGTTCGACTTCAACGAATTCGTTCGATTAATTTACTAACTGTATTGGCTTTCAAGAGGTCAAATGTTTAAGATAAAATTATTAGAAAAATATTTAAAAAACCAGCTAAAATTTATTCATCGGATCCTGTTCGACTTCAACGAATTCGTTCGATTAATTTACTAACTGTATTGCCTTTCAAGAGGTCAAATGTTTAAGATAAATTTATTAGAAAAATATACTAACTGTATTGCCTTTCAAGAGGTCAAATGTTTAAGATAAAATTATTAGAAAAATATTTTAAAAACCAGCTAAAATTTATTCTTCGGATCCTGTTCGACTTCAACTAATTCGTTCGATTATTTTACTTACTGCATTGCCTTTCAAGAGGTCAAATGTTTAAGATAAAATTATTAGAAAAATATTTAAAAAACCAGCTAAAATTTATTCTTCGGATCCTGTTCGACTTCAACGAATTCGTTCGATTAATTTATTTACTGGATTGCCTTTCAAGAGATCCAATGTTTCAGACAAATAAAAAAAATATATAAAAAAACCAGCTAAAATTTATTCTTCGGATCCTGTTCGACTTCAACGAATTATTTCGATTAATTTACTAACTGTATTGCCTTTCAAGAGGTCAAATGTTTAAGATAAAATTATTAGAAAAATATTTAAAAAACCAGCTAAAATTTATTCTTCGGATCCTGTTCGACTTCAACGAATTCGTTCGATTAATTTATTTACTGGATTGCCTTTCAAGAGATCCAATGTTTCAGACAAATAAAAAAAATATATAAAAAAACCAGCTAAAATTTATTCTTCGGATCCTGTTTGACTTCAACGAATTCGTTCGATTAATTTACTAACTGTATTGCCTTTCAAGAGGTCAAATGTTTAAGATAAAATTATTAGAAAAATATTTAAAAAACCAGCTAAAATTTATTCTTCGGATCCTGTTCGACTTCAACGAATTCGTTCGATTAATTTACTAACTGTATTGGCTTTCAAGAGGTCAAATGTTTAAGATAAAATTATTAGAAAAATATTTAAAAAACCAGCTAAAATTTATTCATCGGATCCTGTTCGACTTCAACGAATTCGTTCGATTAATTTACTAACTGTATTGCCTTTCAAGAGGTCAAATGTTTAAGATAAATTTATTAGAAAAATATACTAACTGTATTGCCTTTCAAGAGGTCAAATGTTTAAGATAAAATTATTAGAAAAATATTTAAAAAACCAGCTAAAATTTATTCTTCGGATCCTGTTCGACTTCAACGAATTCGTTCGATTAATTTACTAACTGTATTGCCTTTCAAGAGGTCAAATGTTTAAGATAAAATTATTAGAAAAATATTTAAAAAACCAGCTAAAATTTATTCTTCGGATCCTGTTCGACTTCAACGAATTCGTTCGATTAATTTACTAACTGTATTGCCTTTCAAGAGGTCAAATGTTTAAGATAAAATTATTAGAAAAATATTTAAAAAAACCAGCTAAAATTTATTCATCGGATCCTGTTCGACTTCAACGAATTCGTTCGATTTATTTACTAACTGTATTGCCTTTCAAGAGGTCAAATGTTTAAGATAAAATTATTAGAAAAATATTTAAAAAACCAGCTAAAATTTATTCTTCGGATCCTGTTCGACTTCAACGAATTCGTTCGATTAATTTATTTACTGGATTGCCTTTCAAGAGATCCAATGTTTCAGACAAATAAAAAAAATATATAAAAAAACCAGCTAAAATTTATTCTTCGGATCCTGTTCGACTTCAACGAATTCGTTCGATTAATTTACTAACTGTATTGCCTTTCAAGAGGTCAAATGTTTAAGATAAAATTATTAGAAAAATATTTTAAAAACCAGCTAAAATTTATTCTTCGGATCCTGTTCGACTTCAACTAATTCGTTCGATTATTTTACTTACTGCATTGCCTTTCAAGAGGTCAAATGTTTAAGATAAAATTATTAGAAAAATATTTAAAAAACCAGCTAAAATTTATTCTTCGGATCCTGTTCGACTTCAACGAATTCGTTCAATTAATTTATTTACTGGATTGCCTTTCAAGAGATCCAATGTTTCAGACAAATAAAAAAATATATAAAAAAACCAGCTAAAATTTATTCTTCGGATCCTGTTCGACTTCAACGAATTATTTCGATTAATTTACTAACTGTATTGCCTTTCAAGAGGTCAAATGTTTAAGATAAAATTATTAGAAAAATATTTAAAAAACCAGCTAAAATTTATTCTTCGGATCCTGTTCGACTTCAACGAATTCGTTCGATTAATTTATTTACTGGATTGCCTTTCAAGAGATCCAATGTTTCAGACAAATAAAAAAAATATATAAAAAAACCAGCTAAAATTTATTCTTCGGATCCTGTTTGACTTCAACGAATTCGTTCGATTAATTACTAACTGTATTGCCTTTCAAGAGGTCAAATGTTTAAGATAAAATTATTAGAAAAATATTTAAAAAACCAGCTAAAATTTATTCTTCGGATCCTGTTCGACTTCAACGAATTCGTTCGATTAATTTACTAACTGTATTGGCTTTCAAGAGGTCAAATGTTTAAGATAAAATTATTAGAAAAATATTTAAAAAACCAGCTAAAATTTATTCATCGGATCCTGTTCGACTTCAACGAATTCGTTCGATTAATTTACTAACTGTATTGCCTTTCAAGAGGTCAAATGTTTAAGATAAATTTATTAGAAAAATATACTAACTGTATTGCCTTTCAAGAGGTCAAATGTTTAAGATAAAATTATTAGAAAAATATTTAAAAAACCAGCTAAAATTTATTCTTCGGATCCTGTTCGACTTCAACGAATTCGTTCGATTAATTTACTAACTGTATTGCCTTTCAAGAGGTCAAATGTTTAAGATAAAATTATTAGAAAAATATTTAAAAAACCAGCTAAAATTTATTCTTCGGATCCTGTTCGACTTCAACGAATTCGTTCGATTAATTTACTAACTGTATTGCCTTTCAAGAGGTCAAATGTTTAAGATAAAATTATTAGAAAAATATTTAAAAAACCAGCTAAAATTTATTCATCGGATCCTGTTCGACTTCAACGAATTCGTTCGATTTATATACTAACTGAATTGCCTTTCAAGAGGTCAAATGTTTAAGATAAAATTATTAGAAAAATATTTAAAAAACCAGCTAAAATTTATTCTTCGGATCCTGTTCGACTTCAACGAATTCGTTCGATTAATTTATTTACTGGATTGCCTTTCAAGAGATCCAATGTTTCAGACAAATAAAAAAAATATATAAAAAAACCAGCTAAAATTTATTCTTCGGATCCTGTTCGACTTCAACGAATTCGTTCGATTAATTTACTAACTGTATTGCCTTTCAAGAGGTCAAATGTTTAAGATAAAATTATTAGAAAAATATTTTAAAAACCAGCTAAAATTTATTCTTCGGATCCTGTTCGACTTCAACTAATTCGTTCGATTATTTTACTTACTGCATTGCCTTTCAAGAGGTCAAATGTTTAAGATAAAATTATTAGAAAAATATTTAAAAAACCAGCTAAAATTTATTCTTCGGATCCTGTTCGACTTCAACGAATTCGTTCGATTAATTTATTTACTGGATTGCCTTTCAAGAGATCCAATGTTTCAGACAAATAAAAAAAATATATAAAAAAACCAGCTAAAATTTATTCTTCGGATCCTGTTCGACTTCAACGAATTATTTCGATTAATTTACTAACTGTATTGCCTTTCAAGAGGTCAAATGTTTAAGATAAAATTATTAGAAAAATATTTAAAAAACCAGCTAAAATTTATTCTTCGGATCCTGTTCGACTTCAACGAATTCGTTCGATTAATTTATTTACTGGATTGCCTTTCAAGAGATCCAATGTTTCAGACAAATAAAAAAAATATATAAAAAAACCAGCTAAAATTTATTCTTCGGATCCTGTTCGACTTCAACTAATTCGTTCGATTATTTTACTTACTGCATTGCCTTTCAAGAGGTCAAATGTTTAAGATAAAATTATTAGAAAAATATTTAAAAAACCAGCTAAAATTTATTCTTCGGATCCTGTTCGACTTCAAAGGATTCGTTCGATAAATTTACTTACTTTATTGCCTTTCAAGAGGTCAAATGTTTAAGATAAAATTATTAGAAAAATATTTAAAAAACCAGCTAAAATTTATTCTTCGGATCCTGTTCGACTTCAACGAATTCGTTCGATTAATTTACTAACTGTATTGCCTTTCAAGAGATCAAATGTTTAAGATAAAATTATTAGAAAAATATTTAAAAAACCAGCTAAAATTTATTCTTCGGATCCTGTTCGACTTCAACGAATTCGTTCGATTAATTTACTAACTGTATTGCCTTTCAAGAGTTCAAATGTTTAAGATAAAATTATTAGAAAAAAATTTAAAAAACCAGCTAAAATTTATTCTTCGGATCCTGTTCGACTTCAACGAATTCGTTCGATTAATTTACTAACTGTATTGCCTTTCAAGAGATCAAATGTTTAAGATAAAATTATTAGAAAAATATTTAAAAAACCAGCTAAAATTTATTCTTCGGATCCTGTTCGACTTCAAAGGATTCGTTCGATAAATTTACTTACTTTATTGCCTTTCAAGAGGTCAAATGTTTAAGATAAAATTATTAGAAAAATATTTAAAAAACCAGCTAAAATTTATTCTTCGGATCCTGTTCGACTTCAACGAATTCGTTCGATTAATTTACTAACTGTATTGCCTTTCAAGAGGTCAAATGTTTAAGATAAAATTATTAGAAAAATATTTAAAAAACCAGCTAAAATTTATTCTTCGGATCCTGTTCGACTTCAACGAATTCGTTCGATTAATTTATTTACTGGATTGCCTTTCAAGAGATCCAATGTTTCAGACAAATAAAAAAAATATATAAAAAAACCAGCTAAAATTTATTCTTCGGATCCTGTTCGACTTCAACGAATTCGTTCGATTAATTTACTAACTGTATTGCCTTTCAAGAGGTCAAATGTTTAAGATAAAATTATTAGAAAAATATTTAAAAAACCAGCTAAAATTTATTCTTCGGATCCTGTTCGACTTCAACGAATTCGTTCGATTAATTTATTTACTGGATTGCCTTTCAAGAGATCCAATGTTTCAGACAAATAAAAAAAATATATAAAAAAACCAGCTAAAATTTATTCTTCGGATCCTGTTCGACTTCAACTAATTCGTTCGATTATTTTACTTACTGCATTGCCTTTCAAGAGGTCAAATGTTTAAGATAAAATTATTAGAAAAATATTTAAAAAACCAGCTAAAATTTATTCTTCGGATCCTGTTCGACTTCAACGAATTCGTTCGATTAATTTACTAACTGTATTGCCTTTCAAGAGGTCAAATGTTTAAGATAAAATTATTAGAAAAATATTTAAAAAACCAGCTAAAATTTATTCATCGGATCCTGTACGACTTCAACGAATTCGTTCGATTAATTTACTAACTGTATTGCCTTTCAAGAGATCAAATGTTTAAGATAAAATTATTAGAAAAATATTTAAAAAACCAGCTAAAATTTATTCTTCGGATCCTGTTCGACTTCAAAGGATTCGTTCGATAAATTTACTTACTTTATTGCCTTTCAAGAGGTCAAATGTTTAAGATAAAATTATTAGAAAAATATTTAAAAAACCAGCTAAAATTTATTCTTCGGATCCTGTTCGACTTCAACGAATTCGTTCGATTAATTTACTAACTGTATTGCCTTTCAAGAGATCAAATGTTTAAGATAAAATTATTAGAAAAATATTTAAAAAACCAGCTAAAATTTATTCTTCGGATCCTGTTCGACTTCAACGAATTCGTTCGATTAATTTACTAACTGTATTGCCTTTCAAGAGGTCAAATGTTTAAGATAAAATTATTAGAAAAAAATTTAAAAAACCAGCTAAAATTTATTCTTCGGATCCTGTTCGACTTCAACGAATTCGTTCGATTAATTTACTAACTGTATTGCCTTTCAAGAGATCAAATGTTTAAGACAAAATTATTAGAAAAATATTTAAAAACCAGCTAAAATTTATTCTTCGGATCCTGTTCGACTTCAAAGGATTCGTTCGATAAATTTACTTATTTTATTGCCTTTCAAGAGGTCAAATGTTTAAGATAAAATTATTAGAAAAATATTTAAAAAACCAGATAAAATTTATTCTTCGGATCCTGTTCGACTTCAACGAATTCGTTCGATTAATTTATTTACTGGATTGCCTTTCAAGAGATCCAATGTTTCAGACAAATAAAAAAAATATATAAAAAAACCAGCTAAAATTTATTCTTCGGATCCTGTTCGACTTCAACGAATTCGTTCGATTAATTTACTAACTGTATTGCCTTTCAAGAGGTCAAATGTTTAAGATAAAATTATTAGAAAAATATTTAAAAAACCAGCTAAAATTTATTCTTCGGATCCTGTTCGACTTCAACGAATTCGTTCGATTAATTTACTAACTGTATTGCCTTTCAAGAGGTCAAATGTTTAAGATAAAATTATTAGAAAAATATTTAAAAAACCAGCTAAAATTTATTCATCGGATCCTGTACGACTTCAACGAATTCGTTCGATTAATTTACTAACTGTATTGCCTTTCAAGAGATCAAATGTTTAAGATAAAATTATTAGAAAAATATTTAAAAAACCAGCTAAAATTTATTCTTCGGATCCTGTTCGACTTCAAAGGATTCGTTCGATAAATTTACTTACTTTATTGCCTTTCAAGAGGTCAAATGTTTAAGATAAAATTATTAGAAAAATATTTAAAAAACCAGCTAAAATTTATTCTTCGGATCCTGTTCGACTTCAACGAATTCGTTCGATTAATTTACTAACTGTATTGCCTTTCAAGAGATCAAATGTTTAAGATAAAATTATTAGAAAAATATTTAAAAAACCAGCTAAAATTTATTCTTCGGATCCTGTTCGACTTCAACGAATTCGTTCGATTAATTTACTAACTGTATTGCCTTTCAAGAGGTCAAATGTTTAAGATAAAATTATTAGAAAAAAATTTAAAAACCAGCTAAAATTTATTCTTCGGATCCTGTTCGACTTCAACGAATTCGTTCGATTAATTTACTAACTGTATTGCCTTTCAAGAGATCAAATGTTTAAGACAAAATTATTAGAAAAATATTTAAAAAACCAGCTAAAATTTATTCTTCGGATCCTGTTCGACTTCAAAGGATTCGTTCGATAAATTTATTTACTGGATTGCCTTTCAAGAGATCCAATGTTTCAGACAAATAAAAAAAATATATAAAAAAACCAGCTAAAATTTATTCTTCGGATCCTGTTCGACTTCAACGAATTATTTCGATTAATTTACTAACTGTATTGCCTTTCAAGAGGTCAAATGTTTAAGATAAAATTATTAGAAAAATATTTAAAAAACCAGCTAAAATTTATTCTTCGGATCCTGTTCGACTTCAACGAATTCGTTCGATTAATTTATTTACTGGATTGCCTTTCAAGAGATCCAATGTTTCAGACAAATAAAAAAAATATATAAAAAAACCAGCTAAAATTTATTCTTCGGATCCTGTTCGACTTCAACGAATTCGTTCGATTAATTTACTAACTGTATTGCCTTTCAAGAGGTCAAATGTTTAAGATAAAATTATTAGAAAAATATTTTAAAAACCAGCTAAAATTTATTCTTCGGATCCTGTTCGACTTCAACTAATTCGTTCGATTATTTTACTTACTGCATTGCCTTTCAAGAGGTCAAATGTTTAAGATAAAATTATTAGAAAAATATTTAAAAAACCAGCTAAAATTTATTCTTCGGATCCTGTTCGACTTCAACGAATTCGTTCGATTAATTTATTTACTGGATTGCCTTTCAAGAGATCCAATGTTTCAGACAAATAAAAAAAATATATAAAAAAACCAGCTAAAATTTATTCTTCGGATCCTGTTCGACTTCAACGAATTATTTCGATTAATTTACTAACTGTATTGCCTTTCAAGAGGTCAAATGTTTAAGATAAAATTATTAGAAAAATATTTAAAAAACCAGCTAAAATTTATTCTTCGGATCCTGTTCGACTTCAACGAATTCGTTCGATTAATTTATTTACTGGATTGCCTTTCAAGAGATCCAATGTTTCAGACAAATAAAAAAAATATATAAAAAAACCAGCTAAAATTTATTCTTCGGATCCTGTTCGACTTCAACTAATTCGTTCGATTATTTTACTTACTGCATTGCCTTTCAAGAGGTCAAATGTTTAAGATAAAATTATTAGAAAAATATTTAAAAAACCAGCTAAAATTTATTCTTCGGATCCTGTTCGACTTCAAAGGATTCGTTCGATAAATTTACTTACTTTATTGCCTTTCAAGAGGTCAAATGTTTAAGATAAAATTATTAGAAAAATATTTAAAAAACCAGCTAAAATTTATTCTTCGGATCCTGTTCGACTTCAACGAATTCGTTCGATTAATTTACTAACTGTATTGCCTTTCAAGAGATCAAATGTTTAAGATAAAATTATTAGAAAAATATTTAAAAAACCAGCTAAAATTTATTCTTCGGATCCTGTTCGACTTCAACGAATTCGTTCGATTAATTTACTAACTGTATTGCCTTTCAAGAGTTCAAATGTTTAAGATAAAATTATTAGAAAAAAATTTTAAAAACCAGCTAAAATTTATTCTTCGGATCCTGTTCGACTTCAACGAATTCGTTCGATTAATTTACTAACTGTATTGCCTTTCAAGAGATCAAATGTTTAAGATAAAATTATTAGAAAAATATTTAAAAAACCAGCTAAAATTTATTCTTCGGATCCTGTTCGACTTCAAAGGATTCGTTCGATAAATTTACTTACTTTATTGCCTTTCAAGAGGTCAAATGTTTAAGATAAAATTATTAGAAAAATATTTAAAAAACCAGCTAAAATTTATTCTTCGGATCCTGTTCGACTTCAACGAATTCGTTCGATTAATTTACTAACTGTATTGCCTTTCAAGAGGTCAAATGTTTAAGATAAAATTATTAGAAAAATATTTAAAAAACCAGCTAAAATTTATTCTTCGGATCCTGTTCGACTTCAACGAATTCGTTCGATTAATTTATTTACTGGATTGCCTTTCAAGAGATCCAATGTTTCAGACAAATAAAAAAAATATATAAAAAAACCAGCTAAAATTTATTCTTCGGATCCTGTTCGACTTCAACGAATTCGTTCGATTAATTTACTAACTGTATTGCCTTTCAAGAGGTCAAATGTTTAAGATAAAATTATTAGAAAAATATTTAAAAAACCAGCTAAAATTTATTCTTCGGATCCTGTTCGACTTCAACGAATTCGTTCGATTAATTTATTTACTGGATTGCCTTTCAAGAGATCCAATGTTTCAGACAAATAAAAAAAATATATAAAAAAACCAGCTAAAATTTATTCTTCGGATCCTGTTCGACTTCAACTAATTCGTTCGATTATTTTACTTACTGCATTGCCTTTCAAGAGGTCAAATGTTTAAGATAAAATTATTAGAAAAATATTTAAAAAACCAGCTAAAATTTATTCTTCGGATCCTGTTCGACTTCAACGAATTCGTTCGATTAATTTACTAACTGTATTGCCTTTCAAGAGGTCAAATGTTTAAGATAAAATTATTAGAAAAATATTTAAAAAACCAGCTAAAATTTATTCATCGGATCCTGTACGACTTCAACGAATTCGTTCGATTAATTTACTAACTGTATTGCCTTTCAAGAGATCAAATGTTTAAGATAAAATTATTAGAAAAATATTTAAAAAACCAGCTAAAATTTATTCTTCGGATCCTGTTCGACTTCAAAGGATTCGTTCGATAAATTTACTTACTTTATTGCCTTTCAAGAGGTCAAATGTTTAAGATAAAATTATTAGAAAAATATTTAAAAAACCAGCTAAAATTTATTCTTCGGATCCTGTTCGACTTCAACGAATTCGTTCGATTAATTTACTAACTGTATTGCCTTTCAAGAGATCAAATGTTTAAGATAAAATTATTAGAAAAATATTTAAAAAACCAGCTAAAATTTATTCTTCGGATCCTGTTCGACTTCAACGAATTCGTTCGATTAATTTACTAACTGTATTGCCTTTCAAGAGGTCAAATGTTTAAGATAAAATTATTAGAAAAAAATTTAAAAAACCAGCTAAAATTTATTCTTCGGATCCTGTTCGACTTCAACGAATTCGTTCGATTAATTTACTAACTGTATTGCCTTTCAAGAGATCAAATGTTTAAGACAAAATTATTAGAAAAATATTTAAAAAACCAGCTAAAATTTATTCTTCGGATCCTGTTCGACTTCAAAGGATTCGTTCGATAAATTTACTTATTTTATTGCCTTTCAAGAGGTCAAATGTTTAAGATAAAATTATTAGAAAAATATTTAAAAAACCAGATAAAATTTATTCTTCGGATCCTGTTCGACTTCAACGAATTCGTTCGATTAATTTATTTACTGGATTGCCTTTCAAGAGATCCAATGTTTCAGACAAATAAAAAAAATATATAAAAAAACCAGCTAAAATTTATTCTTCGGATCCTGTTCGACTTCAACGAATTCGTTCGATTAATTTACTAACTGTATTGCCTTTCAAGAGGTCAAATGTTTAAGATAAAATTATTAGAAAAATATTTAAAAAACCAGCTAAAATTTATTCTTCGGATCCTGTTCGACTTCAACGAATTCGTTCGATTAATTTACTAACTGTATTGCCTTTCAAGAGGTCAAATGTTTAAGATAAAATTATTAGAAAAATATTTAAAAAACCAGCTAAAATTTATTCATCGGATCCTGTACGACTTCAACGAATTCGTTCGATTAATTTACTAACTGTATTGCCTTTCAAGAGATCAAATGTTTAAGATAAAATTATTAGAAAAATATTTAAAAAACCAGCTAAAATTTATTCTTCGGATCCTGTTCGACTTCAAAGGATTCGTTCGATAAATTTACTTACTTTATTGCCTTTCAAGAGGTCAAATGTTTAAGATAAAATTATTAGAAAAATATTTAAAAAACCAGCTAAAATTTATTCTTCGGATCCTGTTCGACTTCAACGAATTCGTTCGATTAATTTACTAACTGTATTGCCTTTCAAGAGATCAAATGTTTAAGATAAAATTATTAGAAAAATATTTAAAAAACCAGCTAAAATTTATTCTTCGGATCCTGTTCGACTTCAAAGGATTCGTTCGATAAATTTACTAACTGTATTGCCTTTCAAGAGGTCAAATGTTTAAGATAAAATTATTAGAAAAAAATTTAAAAAACCAGCTAAAATTTATTCATCGGATCCTGTACGACTTCAACGAATTCGTTCGATTAATTTACTAACTGTATTGCCTTTCAAGAGATCAAATGTTTAAGACAAAATTATTAGAAAAATATTTAAAAAACCAGCTAAAATTTATTCTTCGGATCCTGTTCGACTTCAAAGGATTCGTTCGATAAATTTACTTATTTTATTGCCTTTCAAGAGGTCAAATGTTTAAGATAAAATTATTAGAAAAATATTTAAAAAACCAGATAAAATTTATTCTTCGGATCCTGTTCGACTTCAACGAATTCGTTCGATTAATTTATTTACTGGATTGCCTTTCAAGAGATCCAATGTTTCAGACAAATAAAAAAAATATATAAAAAAACCAGCTAAAATTTATTCTTCGGATCCTGTTCGACTTCAACGAATTCGTTCGATTAATTTACTAACTGTATTGCCTTTCAAGAGGTCAAATGTTTAAGATAAAATTATTAGAAAAATATTTAAAAAACCAGCTAAAATTTATTCTTCGGATCCTGTTCGACTTCAACTAATTCGTTCGATTATTTTACTTACTGCATTGCCTTTCAAGAGGTCAAATGTTTAAGATAAAATTATTAGAAAAATATTTAAAAAACCAGCTAAAATTTATTCTTCGGATCCTGTTCGACTTCAACGAATTCGTTCGATTAATTTATTTACTGGATTGCCTTTCAAGAGATCCAATGTTTCAGACAAATAAAAAAAATATATAAAAAAACCAGCTAAAATTTATTCTTCGGATCCTGTTCGACTTCAACGAATTCGTTCGATTAATTTACTAACTGTATTGCCTTTCAAGAGGTCAAATGTTTAAGATAAAATTATTAGAAAAATATTTAAAAAACCAGCTAAAATTTATTATTCGGATCCTGTTCGACTTCAACGAATTCGTTCGATTAATTTATTTACTGGATTGACTTTCAAGAGATCCAATGTTTCAGACAAATAAAAAAAATATATAAAAAAACCAGCTAAAATTTATTCTTCGGATCCTGTTCGACTTCAACTAATTCGTTCGATTATTTTACTTACTGCATTGCCTTTCAAGAGATCAAATGTTTAAGATAAAATTATTAGAAAAATATTTAAAAAACCAGCTAAAATTTATTCTTCGGATCCTGTTCGACTTCAAAGGATTCGTTCGATAAATTTACTTACTTTATTGCCTTTCAAGAGATCAAATGTTTAAGATAAAATTATTAGAAAAATATTTAAAAAACCAGCTAAAATTTATTCTTCGGATCCTGTTCGACTTCAACTAATTCGTTCGATTATTTTACTTACTGCATTGCCTTTCAAGAGATCAAATGTTTAAGATAAAATTATTAGAAAAATATTTAAAAAACCAGCTAAAATTTATTCTTCGGATCCTGTTCGACTTCAAAGGATTCGTTCGATAAATTTACTTACTTTATTGCCTTTCAAGAGGTCAAATGTTTAAGATAAAATTATTAGAAAAATATTTAAAAAACCAGCTAAAATTTATTATTCGGATCCTGTTCGACTTCAACGAATTCGTTCGATTAATTTATTTACTGGATTGACTTTCAAGAGATCCAATGTTTCAGACAAATAAAAAAAATATATAAAAAAACCAGCTAAAATTTATTCTTCGGATCCTGTTCGACTTCAACTAATTCGTTCGATTATTTTACTTACTGCATTGCCTTTCAAGAGATCAAATGTTTAAGATAAAATTATTAGAAAAATATTTAAAAAACCAGCTAAAATTTATTCTTCGGATCCTGTTCGACTTCAAAGGATTCGTTCGATAAATTTACTTACTTTATTGCCTTTCAAGAGGTCAAATGTTTAAGATAAAATTATTAGAAAAATATTTAAAAAACCAGCTAAAATTTATTCTTCGGATCCTGTTCGACTTCAACGAATTCGTTCGATTAATTTACTAACTGTATTGCCTTTCAAGAGATCAAATGTTTAAGATAAAATTATTAGAAAAATATTTAAAAAACCAGCTAAAATTTATTCTTCGGATCCTGTTCGACTTCAAAGGATTCGTTCGATAAATTTACTTACTTTATTGCCTTTCAAGAGGTCAAATGTTTAAGATAAAATTATTAGAAAAATATTTAAAAAACCAGCTAAAATTTATTCTTCGGATCCTGTTCGACTTCAACGAATTCGTTCGATTAATTTACTAACTGTATTGCCTTTCAAGAGATCAAATGTTTAAGATAAAATTATTAGAAAAATATTTAAAAAACCAGCTAAAATTTATTCTTCGGATCCTGTTCGACTTCAACGAATTCGTTCGATTAATTTACTAACTGTATTGCCTTTCAAGAGGTCAAATGTTTAAGATAAAATTATTAGAAAAAAATTTAAAAAACCAGCTAAAATTTATTCTTCGGATCCTGTTCGACTTCAACGAATTCGTTCGATTAATTTACTAACTGTATTGCCTTTCAAGAGATCAAATGTTTAAGATAAAATTATTAGAAAAATATTTAAAAAACCAGCTAAAATTTATTCTTCGGATCCTGTTCGACTTCAACGAATTCGTTCGATTAATTTACTAACTGTATTGCCTTTCAAGAGATCAAATGTTTAAGATAAAATTATTAGAAAAATATTTAAAAAACCAGCTAAAATTTATTCTTCGGATCCTGTTCGACTTCAAAGGATTCGTTCGATAAATTTACTTACTTTATTGCCTTTCAAGAGGTCAAATGTTTAAGATAAAATTATTAGAAAAATATTTAAAAAACCAGCTAAAATTTATTCTTCGGATCCTGTTCGACTTCAACGAATTCGTTCGATTAATTTACTAACTGTATTGCCTTTCAAGAGATCAAATGTTTAAGATAAAATTATTAGAAAAATATTTAAAAAACCAGCTAAAATTTATTCTTCGGATCCTGTTCGACTTCAAAGGATTCGTTCGATAAATTTACTTACTTTATTGCCTTTCAAGAGGTCAAATGTTTAAGATAAAATTATTAGAAAAATATTTAAAAAACCAGCTAAAATTTATTCTTCGGATCCTGTTCGACTTCAACGAATTCGTTCGATTAATTTACTAACTGTATTGCCTTTCAAGAGATCAAATGTTTAAGATAAAATTATTAGAAAAATATTTAAAAAACCAGCTAAAATTTATTCTTCGGATCCTGTTCGACTTCAACGAATTCGTTCGATTAATTTACTAACTGTATTGCCTTTCAAGAGGTCAAATGTTTAAGATAAAATTATTAGAAAAAAATTTAAAAAACCAGCTAAAATTTATTCTTCGGATCCTGTTCGACTTCAACGAATTCGTTCGATTAATTTACTAACTGTATTGCCTTTCAAGAGGTCAAATGTTTAAGATAAAATTATTAGAAAAATATTTAAAAAACCAGCTAAAATTTATTCTTCGGATCCTGTTCGACTTCAACGAATTCGTTCGATTAATTTACTAACTGTATTGCCTTTCAAGAGGTCAAATGTTTAAGATAAAATTATTAGAAAAATATTTAAAAAACCAGCTAAAATTTATTCTTCGGATCCTGTTCGACTTCAAAGGATTCGTTCGATAAATTTACTTACTTTATTGCCTTTCAAGAGGTCAAATGTTTAAGATAAAATTATTAAAAAAATATTTAAAAAACCAGCTAAAATTTATTCATCGGATCCTGTTCGACTTCAAAGGATTCTTTCGATAAATTTACTTACTTTATTGCCTTTCAAGAGGTCAAATGTTTAAGATAAAGTTATTAAAAAAATATTTAAAAAACCAGCTAAAATTTATTCATCGGATCCTGTTCGACTTCAAAGGATTCGTTCGATAAATTTACTTACTTTATTGCCTTTCAAGAGGTCAAATGTTTAAGATAAAGTTATTAAAAAAATATTTAAAAAACCAGCTAAAATTTATTCTTCGGATCCTGTTCGACTTCAAAGGATTCGTTCGATAAATTTACTTACTTTATTGCCTTTCAAGAGGTCAAATGTTTAAGATAAAGTTATTAAAAAAATATTTAAAAAACCAGCTAAAATTTATTCTTCGGATCCTGTTCGACTTCAACGAATTCGTTCGATTAATTTATTTACTGGATTGCCTTTCAAGAGATCCAATGTTTCAGACAAATAAAAAAAATATATAAAAATACCAGCTAAAATTTATTCTTCGGATCCTGTTCGACTTCAACGAATTCGTTCGATTAATTTACTAACTGTATTGCCTTTCAAGAGGTCAAATGTTTAAGATAAAATTATTAGAAAAATATTTAAAAAACCAGCTAAAATTTATTCTTCGGATCCTGTTCGACTTCAACTAATTCGTTCGATTATTTTACTTATTGCATTGCCTTTCAAGAGGTCAAATGTTTAAGATAAAATTATTAGAAAAATATTTAAAAAACCAGCTAAAATTTATTCTTCGGATCCTGTTCGACTTCAACGAATTCGTTCGATTAATTTATTTACTGGATTGCCTTTCAAGAGATCCAATGTTTCAGACAAATAAAAAAAATATATAAAAAAACCAGCTAAAATTTATTCTTCGGATCCTGTTCGACTTCAACGAATTCGTTCGATTAATTTACTAACTGTATTGCCTTTCAAGAGGTCAAATGTTTAAGATAAAATTATTAGAAAAATATTTAAAAAACCAGCTAAAATTTATTCTTCGGATCCTGTTCGACTTCAACTAATTCGTTCGATTATTTTACTTATTGCATTGCCTTTCAAGAGGTCAAATGTTTAAGATAAAATTATTAGAAAAATATTTAAAAAACCAGCTAAAATTTATTCTTCGGATCCTGTTCGACTTCAACGAATTCGTTCGATTAATTTATTTACTGGATTGCCTTTCAAGAGATCCAATGTTTCAGACAAATAAAAAAAATATATAAAAAAACCAGCTAAAATTTATTCTTCGGATCCTGTTCGACTTCAACGAATTCGTTCGATTAATTTACTAACTGTATTGCCTTTCAAGAGGTCAAATGTTTAAGATAAAATTATTAGAAAAATATTTAAAAAACCAGCTAAAATTTATTCTTCGGATCCTGTTCGACTTCAACTAATTCGTTCGATTATTTTACTTATTGCATTGCCTTTCAAGAGGTCAAATGTTTAAGATAAAATTATTAGAAAAATATTTAAAAAACCAGCTAAAATTTATTCTTCGGATCCTGTTCGACTTCAACGAATTCGTTCGATTAATTTATTTACTGGATTGCCTTTCAAGAGATCCAATGTTTCAGACAAATAAAAAAAATATATAAAAAAACCAGCTAAAATTTATTCTTCGGATCCTGTTCGACTTCAACGAATTCGTTCGATTAATTTACTAACTGTATTGCCTTTCAAGAGGTCAAATGTTTAAGATAAAATTATTAGAAAAATATTTAAAAAACCAGCTAAAATTTATTCTTCGGATCCTGTTCGACTTCAACTAATTCGTTCGATTATTTTACTTATTGCATTGCCTTTCAAGAGGTCAAATGTTTAAGATAAAATTATTAGAAAAATATTTAAAAAACCAGCTAAAATTTATTCTTCGGATCCTGTTCGACTTCAACGAATTCGTTCGATTAATTTATTTACTGGATTGCCTTTCAAGAGATCCAATGTTTCAGACAAATAAAAAAAATATATAAAAAAACCAGCTAAAATTTATTCTTCGGATCCTGTTCGACTTCAACGAATTCGTTCGATTAATTTACTAACTGTATTGCCTTTCAAGAGGTCAAATGTTTAAGATAAAATTATTAGAAAAATATTTAAAAAACCAGCTAAAATTTATTCTTCGGATCCTGTTCGACTTCAACTAATTCGTTCGATTATTTTACTTATTGCATTGCCTTTCAAGAGGTCAAATGTTTAAGATAAAATTATTAGAAAAATATTTAAAAAACCAGCTAAAATTTATTCTTCGGATCCTGTTCGACTTCAACGAATTCGTTCGATTAATTTATTTACTGGATTGCCTTTCAAGAGATCCAATGTTTCAGACAAATAAAAAAAATATATAAAAAAACCAGCTAAAATTTATTCTTCGGATCCTGTTCGACTTCAACGAATTCGTTCGATTAATTTACTAACTGTATTGCCTTTCAAGAGGTCAAATGTTTAAGATAAAATTATTAGAAAAATATTTAAAAAACCAGCTAAAATTTATTCTTCGGATCCTGTTCGACTTCAACTAATTCGTTCGATTATTTTACTTATTGCATTGCCTTTCAAGAGGTCAAATGTTTAAGATAAAATTATTAGAAAAATATTTAAAAAACCAGCTAAAATTTATTCTTCGGATCCTGTTCGACTTCAACGAATTCGTTCGATTAATTTATTTACTGGATTGCCTTTCAAGAGATCCAATGTTTCAGACAAATAAAAAAAATATATAAAAAAACCAGCTAAAATTTATTCTTCGGATCCTGTTCGACTTCAACGAATTCGTTCGATTAATTTACTAACTGTATTGCCTTTCAAGAGGTCAAATGTTTAAGATAAAATTATTAGAAAAATATTTAAAAAACCAGCTAAAATTTATTCTTCGGATCCTGTTCGACTTCAACTAATTCGTTCGATTATTTTACTTATTGCATTGCCTTTCAAGAGGTCAAATGTTTAAGATAAAATTATTAGAAAAATATTTAAAAAACCAGCTAAAATTTATTCTTCGGATCCTGTTCGACTTCAACGAATTCGTTCGATTAATTTATTTACTGGATTGCCTTTCAAGAGATCCAATGTTTCAGACAAATAAAAAAAATATATAAAAAAACCAGCTAAAATTTATTCTTCGGATCCTGTTCGACTTCAACGAATTCGTTCGATTAATTTACTAACTGTATTGCCTTTCAAGAGGTCAAATGTTTAAGATAAAATTATTAGAAAAATATTTAAAAAACCAGCTAAAATTTATTCTTCGGATCCTGTTCGACTTCAACTAATTCGTTCGATTATTTTACTTATTGCATTGCCTTTCAAGAGGTCAAATGTTTAAGATAAAATTATTAGAAAAATATTTAAAAAACCAGCTAAAATTTATTCTTCGGATCCTGTTCGACTTCAACGAATTCGTTCGATTAATTTATTTACTGGATTGCCTTTCAAGAGATCCAATGTTTCAGACAAATAAAAAAAATATATAAAAAAACCAGCTAAAATTTATTCTTCGGATCCTGTTCGACTTCAACGAATTCGTTCGATTAATTTACTAACTGTATTGCCTTTCAAGAGGTCAAATGTTTAAGATAAAATTATTAGAAAAATATTTAAAAAACCAGCTAAAATTTATTCTTCGGATCCTGTTCGACTTCAACTAATTCGTTCGATTATTTTACTTATTGCATTGCCTTTCAAGAGGTCAAATGTTTAAGATAAAATTATTAGAAAAATATTTAAAAAACCAGCTAAAATTTATTCTTCGGATCCTGTTCGACTTCAACGAATTCGTTCGATTAATTTATTTACTGGATTGCCTTTCAAGAGATCCAATGTTTCAGACAAATAAAAAAAATATATAAAAAAACCAGCTAAAATTTATTCTTCGGATCCTGTTCGACTTCAACGAATTCGTTCGATTAATTTACTAACTGTATTGCCTTTCAAGAGGTCAAATGTTTAAGATAAAATTATTAGAAAAATATTTAAAAAACCAGCTAAAATTTATTCTTCGGATCCTGTTCGACTTCAACTAATTCGTTCGATTATTTTACTTATTGCATTGCCTTTCAAGAGGTCAAATGTTTAAGATAAAATTATTAGAAAAATATTTAAAAAACCAGCTAAAATTTATTCTTCGGATCCTGTTCGACTTCAACGAATTCGTTCGATTAATTTATTTACTGGATTGCCTTTCAAGAGATCCAATGTTTCAGACAAATAAAAAAAATATATAAAAAAACCAGCTAAAATTTATTCTTCGGATCCTGTTCGACTTCAACGAATTCGTTCGATTAATTTACTAACTGTATTGCCTTTCAAGAGGTCAAATGTTTAAGATAAAATTATTAGAAAAATATTTAAAAAACCAGCTAAAATTTATTCTTCGGATCCTGTTCGACTTCAACTAATTCGTTCGATTATTTTACTTATTGCATTGCCTTTCAAGAGGTCAAATGTTTAAGATAAAATTATTAGAAAAATATTTAAAAAACCAGCTAAAATTTATTCTTCGGATCCTGTTCGACTTCAACGAATTCGTTCGATTAATTTATTTACTGGATTGCCTTTCAAGAGATCCAATGTTTCAGACAAATAAAAAAAATATATAAAAAAACCAGCTAAAATTTATTCTTCGGATCCTGTTCGACTTCAACGAATTCGTTCGATTAATTTACTAACTGTATTGCCTTTCAAGAGGTCAAATGTTTAAGATAAAATTATTAGAAAAATATTTAAAAAACCAGCTAAAATTTATTCTTCGGATCCTGTTCGACTTCAACGAATTCGTTCGATTAATTTATTTACTGGATTGCCTTTCAAGAGATCCAATGTTTCAGACAAATAAAAAAAATATATAAAAAAACCAGCTAAAATTTATTCTTCGGATCCTGTTCGACTTCAACTAATTCGTTCGATTATTTTACTTACTGCATTGCCTTTCAAGAGGTCAAATGTTTAAGATAAAATTATTAGAAAAATATTTAAAAAACCAGCTAAAATTTATTCTTCGGATCCTGTTCGACTTCAACGAATTCGTTCGATTAATTTACTAACTGTATTGCCTTTCAAGAGGTCAAATGTTTAAGATAAAATTATTAGAAAAATATTTAAAAAACCAGCTAAAATTTATTCTTCGGATCCTGTTCGACTTCAACTAATTCGTTCGATTATTTTACTTACTGCATTGCCTTTCAAGAGGTCAAATGTTTAAGATAAAATTATTAGAAAAATATTTAAAAAACCAGCTAAAATTTATTCTTCGGATCCTGTTCGACTTCAACGAATTCGTTCGATTAATTTATTTACTGGATTGCCTTTCAAGAGATCCAATGTTTCAGACAAATAAAAAAAATATATAAAAAAACCAGCTAAAATTTATTCTTCGGATCCTGTTCGACTTCAACGAATTCGTTCGATTAATTTACTAACTGTATTGCCTTTCAAGAGGTCAAATGTTTAAGATAAAATTATTAGAAAAATATTTAAAAAACCAGCTAAAATTTATTCTTCGGATCCTGTTCGACTTCAACGAATTCGTTCGATTAATTTACTAACTGTATTGCCTTTCAAGAGGTCAAATGTTTAAGATAAAATTATTAGAAAAATATTTAAAAAACCAGCTAAAATTTATTCATCGGATCCTGTTCGACTTCAACGAATTCGTTCGATTAATTTACTAACTGTATTGCCTTTCAAGAGATCAAATGTTTAAGATAAAATTATTAGAAAAATATTTAAAAAACCAGCTAAAATTTATTCTTCGGATCCTGTTCGACTTCAAAGGATTCGTTCGATAAATTTATTTACTGGATTGCCTTTCAAGAGATCCAATGTTTCAGACAAATAAAAAAAATATATAAAAAAACCAGCTAAAATTTATTCTTCGGATCCTGTTCGACTTCAACTAATTCGTTCGATTATTTTACTTACTGCATTGCCTTTCAAGAGGTCAAATGTTTAAGATAAAATTATTAGAAAAATATTTAAAAAACCAGCTAAAATTTATTCTTCGGATCCTGTTCGACTTCAACGAATTCGTTCGATTAATTTATTTACTGGATTGCCTTTCAAGAGATCCAATGTTTCAGACAAATAAAAAAAATATATAAAAAAACCAGCTAAAATTTATTCTTCGGATCCTGTTCGACTTCAACGAATTCGTTCGATTAATTTACTAACTGTATTGCCTTTCAAGAGGTCAAATGTTTAAGATAAAATTATTAGAAAAATATTTAAAAAACCAGCTAAAATTTATTCTTCGGATCCTGTTCGACTTCAACGAATTCGTTCGATTAATTTACTAACTGTATTGCCTTTCAAGAGATCAAATGTTTAAGATAAAATTATTAGAAAAATATTTAAAAAACCAGCTAAAATTTATTCTTCGGATCCTGTTCGACTTCAAAGGATTCGTTCGATAAATTTATTTACTGGATTGCCTTTCAAGAGATCCAATGTTTCAGACAAATAAAAAAAATATATAAAAAAACCAGCTAAAATTTATTCTTCGGATCCTGTTCGACTTCAACTAATTCGTTCGATTATTTTACTTACTGCATTGCCTTTCAAGAGGTCAAATGTTTAAGATAAAATTATTAGAAAAATATTTAAAAAACCAGCTAAAATTTATTCTTCGGATCCTGTTCGACTTCAACGAATTCGTTCGATTAATTTACTAACTGTATTGCCTTTCAAGAGGTCAAATGTTTAAGATAAAATTATTAGAAAAATATTTAAAAAACCAGCTAAAATTTATTCATCGGATCCTGTTCGACTTCAACGAATTCGTTCGATTAATTTACTAACTGTATTGCCTTTCAAGAGATCAAATGTTTAAGATAAAATTATTAGAAAAATATTTAAAAAACCAGCTAAAATTTATTCTTCGGATCCTGTTCGACTTCAAAGGATTCGTTCGATAAATTTACTTACTTTATTGCCTTTCAAGAGGTCAAATGTTTAAGATAAAATTATTAGAAAAATATTTAAAAAACCAGCTAAAATTTATTCTTCGGATCCTGTTCGACTTCAACGAATTCGTTCGATTAATTTACTAACTGTATTGCCTTTCAAGAGATCAAATGTTTAAGATAAAATTATTAGAAAAATATTTAAAAAACCAGCTAAAATTTATTCTTCGGATCCTGTTCGACTTCAACGAATTCGTTCGATTAATTTACTAACTGCATTGCCTTTCAAGAGGTCAAATGTTTAAGATAAAATTATTAGAAAAAAATTTAAAAAACCAGCTAAAATTTATTCTTCGGATCCTGTTCGACTTCAACGAATTCGTTCGATTAATTTACTAACTGTATTGCCTTTCAAGAGATCAAATGTTTAAGATAAAATTATTAGAAAAATATTTAAAAAACCAGCTAAAATTTATTCTTCGGATCCTGTTCGACTTCAAAGGATTCGTTCGATAAATTTACTTACTTTATTGCCTTTCAAGAGGTCAAATGTTTAAGATAAAATTATTAGAAAAATATTTAAAAAACCAGCTAAAATTTATTCTTCGGATCCTGTTCGACTTCAACGAAATCGTTCGATTAATTTACTAACTGTATTGCCTTTCAAGAGATCAAATGTTTAAGATAAAATTATTAGAAAAATATTTAAAAAACCAGCTAAAATTTTTTCTTCGGATCCTGTTCGACTTCAACGAATTCGTTCGATTAATTTACTAACTGTATTGCCTTTCAAGAGGTCAAATGTTTAAGATAAAATTATTAGAAAAATATTTAAAAAACCAGCTAAAATTTATTCTTCGGATCCTGTTCGACTTCAACGAATTCGTTCGATTAATTTACTAACTGTATTGCCTTTCAAGAGATCAAATGTTTAAGATAAAATTATTAGAAAAATATTTAAAAAACCAGCTAAAATTTATTCTTCGGATCCTGTTCGACTTCAACGAATTCTTTCGATTAATTTACTAACTGTATTGCCTTTCAAGAGATCAAATGTTTAAGATAAAATTATTAGAAAAATATTTAAAAAAACCAGCTAAAATTTTTTCTTCGGATCCTGTTCGACTTCAAAGGATTCGTTCGATAAATTTACTTACTTTATTGCCTTTCAAGAGGTCAAATGTTTAAGATAAAATTATTAGAAAAATATTTAAAAAACCAGCT
>JAJQJQ010000405.1:0-26004 GCA_028622995.1 Panagrolaimus kolymaensis | reverse complement strand
TCTTTTGTTGGAAGAAAGGGAATATGTTGTTTGACAGTTTTCCAAATCTGAGACACTGCTGATTTTTTCTAAAAATAGAAAAATTTAGTAATATATTTACCTTAGTTATTCCATCACTTACAAGATCTCTTGTAAAAGGATCTTCTTCATCTGAAATTGAAATTCTTAAAGGGACATAGCTATTTCATGCCTTTTCAAAAATTTCGATACTGGGGCTGATAGGAACAGTTGGAGCGGCGCGTGTTTGAATTACCGTGCACTTTCTGTCTTACACGGTAATTCAAACACGCGCCTTACCAAGTGTAACTTTCAGTCCCCACTATCGAAATTTCAAAAAAGGCATGAAATAGCTATGTCCCTTTAATCTAGCCATTTCATTTTTAAAAGGGGTTGTTTTTGATCCAATGGGAGCATATAAAAATTCTTTCTAAAAACTCATTTTGTTTGATTACATTTAAAGAAAAAAATAAGATAGGTATTACATGGTTTGAGACACAGCCGCGCTGATTAGTTTCCATTCTAATATCGGCACTAGTGTTAAATTACCGACCGAAAAGTCGGTAATTACCGACTTACCGACCGACTTTTTACCGACCGATTTACCGACCGACCGTTTTTTTATACCGACATTTTACCGACTTTACCGACCGACAAAATTTTATACCGACTTTTTTTCTTCAAGTTCTTATCAGGATTTGTTTTTCTTAAAAAGTTAATAGAAATACTAATTTTTTTGACGTTATTATCACTTTAGTATTAGAAAAAATGTATTTTTGACTAAAAACTGAAAGTTTTAGTTATTTTCTGACTCGGAAAAAATTTTTATACCGACTTTTTACCAACCGATTTACCGACCGACTATATTTTTATACCGACAAATTACCGACTTTACCGACCGGGAGCAATTTCCATACCGACAATTTTCTGAATTTACCGACTTTTTTGTCGGTCGGTCGGTAATTTAACACTAATCGGCACCACCAAGGATAGCATTTGGAATTGCATTTGCAAACTAAAAAAAAACAAGAAATTTAACTCTCATTTTTTCAAATAAAAAACGTACATTAGCTTTGTTGTCTCTGGCTATATCGATTGAATCTCGACGCGCCCTTTCATCTTGTAATTCAAGGGAGGAATTGCTGGATGACATAATTAATTAATTGAAGACCTATAAAAATAAATTAAGAAGAAAAGAAAAAAACGTTGATAAATTCAAAGTAAATTCGAAAAAAAGCTTTAATTAAAACAAATTATTATTTTAACTAATGACAAAATTAATAAGGGACAAAATATGGCAGCCTCATGAACAAGTCGTAATTTTTTCAGCAACAAAAATTAATACCTAAACTTGAAAAAAAAGACAATGAAATAAATATGTATGAAACAAATTGATTTCTTTGTTGATCAACATTATCTTCAAATTTAAGTCGATGAATGAAAACAGGAAAAAAAAGCAAAAAGTATGAAAATAACAATTTATAAACCTTTTTTTAACCGCATTTTTTGAAAGGTTCTATGATTTTAGAAAAACTTCAAAATTAAAAATTTCTTTTGAAGTTTTTAATTTTGAAAATGGAATCATGAGGTTCCATATATCGAAAAGTGAGGGAATGAATTACTTGTGACATGCTTTTTTATTCTCTTGAATAATTAAATGACCAAAACTGCTTGATAAAAAAAAATTTATATCTTTTTTCAACATTAATTTCTTATTTACGCAATTGGGAGAAAAAAATATATAGCAAAAACAAACTATTTTTTTTTCTTCGAAAAAGAGAAGAAAAAAATAAAGATTGAAATCGCTTCTTTTACGCTTCTCTCTTCTTTTTTTTTTGTCCGTGAAATCATTTCTTTCCATACATTTTGCTTTCGTTTAGCAGCTCTTACTTTTATTTTATTATTTTTTTAATTTTTTATTAATTAAAATTTTTTTTTGTAAAGAATTTAACTTTCCTTAGCTAAAATAGCTATTGGGAATAAAAAAAATGAAGCCATGCTACATCACCAAAAAAGGAAGAAACCGATTGGTTTCTAATAAATGAAATTAAAAAAAATCGATGTTATTTGCTGGATTTATTTTGTTTTTCCCCAATTTTTGGCAAAAGAAGATTTATAAAAGCCATGCTCGTGGAACGCAAAAAAAATCTCAAATGGGGATATAGAAGCCATTATGGAATCCACTATTTCCATGGATGGCCTAACAGTTTTAAAAATGAGTGATTTGAATTTTGAGACAGAAAGAGCCTAATATCAAATTGTGCATTTATTTGAAAAGTACATCATTGAATTTATCGAAAAATAGTAACAAAACAATTTTGTGGAAATAAAAAAAAATGGATGTCAAGAAACTTGTCGCTTTTTAACCTTTTTTAAGTATGTAACACCATTTCTTTTTTTCCATTTGATATTTGTTAATTTCTTTTAATGATTTTTTAAGTTTTATGTTGATAGATAATGCTAATCTTGATTCATAATTTTATTTTCTAAAAACACAATTATTGTTTTCCATAAAACATTTGTTAATATGTGAATTTTTTTTATGATTCTTGAGCTAATAAATTAATTGTTTTTTGATCATCCTTTAAACATTTTTATTCGTTTTAGATTCACCGGTTGTGACGATTTTGTTCTTTGAGAAGATCATGTTTGTTTCTTTGTTGTTTTTTAAAATTAAACAAAATTGCTTTCAAGATTCTAATTTATTTTTTATTTCTCTTCTGGAAATAAAGAAAAAAGAAAAAAGAAAAAGTGTTTTCAACTGTTTGGATTAATGCCAATCTAGCCAGGAGAGATGGCGGTTTATTTAAAGTTTTCAAATTTTTTTACGTTAGTTCTCTTTTTTCATTTAATTTAAGCTTTTACAAAACTCATTTGAAACAAGAGCATCCGAATTAATTAACAATAATTTTTTCTTTTGAATTTCCACGAAATCTGGTGAACTTAATTTTTGTTTCCATAGTTTTTTGGAAAATAGGAATTGTTCAATTCTCATAAATAAATAAGAAATATAAATTTTCACGAAATCAAAAAAAAAATTTAATTTATAAGAAATAATAAGTTTTATTTTTCTCTCCTTAGACACATCGATTTCGTTATTGAAACATATTTTTACTTTATCTTTAGAAAGTTTTCAACAACAAAAATTAAAAAATGTTTGAGTGACAGTATTAAATATTTTTAAATATAAACAAGCAACTTTGAGTTAAAAAGTTAAAACCTCAAAAAAAAATTTCGATCACAAAAAAAAAATTTTTCATTGCACAGAAGCAAATATAGATAAAATAATAAATATTGTCTCAATTTTTTTTCTTTAAATAATACAAAATGCTTTTTTGCTCTTTTAAATAAAAGAGTTAAATAAGAAACATTTTTGAATGTATTTTTTCTGCCATACGTAATTAAAAAAGAGATATATAAAAGCTGCTCCTCGTTTGTTTTGAGTTTTGTGGTTGCTTGCAAATCGATAGTTGTCTCCATGAATAAGTAAGTGGTTTAAGTCTGGCTTTAATGTGGAACATGAGACAGCTGCAATAAGATATCGAGACGAACGTTAAACATGTGGTTTGGACGTTTGCGCTATGATATGAGGCAATGTCTTCTCGCATTGCAATAAAATGTAACTATTTCTCTTTTTATCATAGCTCTTCAAACTTTCAGTAAAACCTTCTCTTTTTACATTTTTATATCTCTTTTCTAGATCGCTCAAGCTTCTTTCCCTGGTCTTTAAAAGTTCTTTGATTTTAACCTTTTCTTGTCACCTTTTCTTATTATTCTCTTTTACATTTATTCGTGGTTTTGGATTAATAAAGCTTTGGATTTTATTATTTGGTTCAAGATCTTTCAGTTTTGTTACTCTATATGATTTTTGCATGGTAAAAGCAAAAAAATGTGCCAAATTGTTCTTGGTTGTAAGATTTTCATACTTTTTGTAATCGCAAAAAAAAAATAATTATAATTTTAGTTTTGTTCCTCTTCATTAGCTGTTCTGGATATACACTTGATGAAGTAAAAACTTTTGAAAAAGCTTTAAAATGCTTCGAAAATTTAAACCAAACACTTGAAGATGCTTGTCAAATCAAAGAAAATCTTAAAGCCAAGTAGTTTTTAATTTTATCACAAAATAGTTAAACATTCTACGATTTTAGTAAACAAATGCCTTTACAAATTATGTGTTTTAAACGCCAATATTTAAATAATGGATGCAATATGACACAATGGAAAAATGTTTGCAACCGATTCGTCACTGTCCGTTACGATGATGTCCATGATCGTCGTTATTATGAACTAATTCATCCTGCTCGCTACGCCTGCAACGAAAATGATAAAGCTTTTGAATGTCTTTTGACGGCTTCCCACAATACGACTGATGATGAATGTCCCGATGTGAATTTTTTCTTAACGGCACTCAAGAAATTTGGCTTAATAAGAATCAAAAATGATTTCGATATTGAGTAAAAACTTATATATATTAATTAATAATTTTTTTACAATTTAGAGAATATACCCGTTTATCAGTTTCGTGTCTCAAGAAATATTATTTGAATAATAGCTGTGAAGAACAGGAATGGACGCGTGTATGTTTAAAAGGAATGGATAATTTGATATCAAAATTATTGGAAAAGATATGTTAACTAATATTGGAGAAAAATATTGTATTAATGGTAAAGATACGGATTATGAATGTTTAGAAAATGCAACAAAAGAAATGAGTAAAGACTCCTGTCCTGAATTAATTTATTCAGAAAATCAACATAGCGAAACAGAGTAAATAAAATGAATTTTAGCTATGTTTAAATAATAATTTTCCGTTTTTAGTGAAGTGGCCCGTCAACAAATTTCATGCTACAAACGTCATTATTTGAATCATGATTGTAATATTGGAGAATGGCAACGTGTTTGTAACAAAAAAGTCGATAATAATTCCATGATTTTGTTTGATTCTGAAGACTTTATGTTTTACAAAAAGTATTGCAATGTAGTAACATTTAACCTTGATCCATTTTATTATTGTTATAAGAAAGCTATTAAACAAATGAAAAAAGATGCATGCCCTGAACTTAATCATGCTATTGATAACAACGCCCATATAAAGTATCTTCATTTTTATTAATACTTTATGTCATTAAATTTTTTTAAATTTTTTAGATACGTTATTGATGGACATGCCGCATGCCACAAACGAATGTATATTAACCATGGGTGTGATTTGACTGAATGGAATCGCATTTGTCATGCTATGATAAAAACTGAAGAATTTGAAAATTATGGAATGCATATTGAATATGGCAGAGAATTTTGTGATTATTGAAGTTTTTAAAAATTAAAATGTTTAATCGAATCTTTATGACACATTGTTTTATTGAAAAATAAATAAATAGTATCAGCATTAAGAAATTTGAGAAATTTTGTTGACGATTTAAACCATTAAAAAAAATAAGCAAATGCGCCTGTCAAAGCAAACTTAAATTGGATCACGAAATGAGAAAATTTATTGAAGATAAAAAACGAATTTCTAAAAATAAAAAAATAACAACAAAAGTAAATTTCAGAATCCGAAGTGATGAAGAGATGAAGAGATGAAGAAAATTGGTAAAAATGATAAAAAATAATTTTTGAAGTTTTTTGTAACTTGAAAATATTATTGTTAAGCTTTAGTTAATATAAAGGAGATTTGCATCAACACGAATTTGTTGATTTTGTTTTACAAGAATCGTTGAATTTGAAAGGGTAACATTTTCAATTAAAGGAATAGGAATTCCAACTCGAAGAGCCGTATCAGCAGCAACCGTAATGAGGGGCTTGAGGATGAGTTCCAAAGCTTTTAAAATCTAAAAAAAAGAATAAAACGCTTTGAAAAAAATAAAGAATTGCATTTGCTTACGAAGGGTTAAAGTCACCAATTTTTGACGAAATTTGTTCAAAATGTACGGTAGTTGCATTAAGTTCACCCACAACTTTGTTATTAAAAATATGAGGATCAACAGAAGATGAGGAGCTCATTTTTAATCTTGCAAGAATAACTGGATTTTTCTTGGTTGGATATAAATGGAAATCAATATAAAATGATGTATTAACAAAAATATTATCGGTTGTCATTTCACAATTTGGTGCTGCACTGCTCGAAAATGCCATATCCACATATTGATCGGGGTAAAGTTGCTTTAATTTTGGGAACCATCTACCCAAACACAAATCCCAAATATGGCATCTAAAAGTTCAATTTTATCGAATGTTTTTTTATATTTTAAGCTTACGAGGTTGCTAAAAATTTTCCAAGACTTCTTGAAAGATCTTTATCAATAACAAATTTGAACATATTGCTTTGATGAGCCGAATCAAGTACGCAATCAACCACCGTTTCCGAAAGCCAGATGTTTGCCATAAATTCTGTTGTGTCAGGGGCATCTAAAAAAAGTCATTAAAAACGTTTTATTACTAAACCTAATTTTTTTTTTAAATCGTACCAAGTTTCACAGAAATAAAAGGCAAATCACATGAGTGATTTCCAATTGAAACATCAATTAATGCATCACCTTGAACATAATTTTTTGTTATAATTGGATTATCTATTAAACCATAATCCAAGAAGATATTATTTGTTATTTCTACATGTGTTTCTAATGCCATCAATGCATCATTAGCTTCCGTAAGTAATACGCTACGAGTCAAATCACAAAACTAAAAAAAGAACAAACATATTTTTTCAATAAAAAATAAACTTTTATTGCTAAAAAACAAGCATGTGTTTTCACAAACCTGTGAATGAATGGCAGTTTTAATAGCCGAAGCTAAAGGACCTTTAAATAAATTTATAATCCATGTTATAACATTTCCACTTAAGCTCATATGCAAATTCATGACGTCAGCAGTGCAATAATATATTTGAATCTATAAAATAATTTATATAATGCGTGAATTTTAATAACTTTTTTTTGTTGATGACTTTTTTTAAACATTTATTTTTGCGAGTTCAGAAAAAAAAGAAGGCTGTTTTGATTTTCTAATTTTTTTAAAGCGAATTGTTATTGTTCTTTTTTACATATATTGAACTGGCAAGCGTCCGATATACGCAACAAACAAAAAATCGTTATTTCTTTTTCAACCAAATTGGAAGAAAAAAGCCCCCAACTGGATGCTCGACCATTCAAATGAAAGGAAGCGAAAAAAATGATGGAAAAGAGAAATAGCGAAAAACAAAAAAATAATAAACAAACGCAAATATATTACCTTTATTTCTCATCCCATCACCTTTTTGCATTATTTCCGATAATAAAATGACTCCCTGCTTTTTTATTTTTTATTGCATTGCTTTTTTCCAAAACAAATTTATTGTTTCATTCTTTTTTTTACTTTAAAACTCCTTTTTTTAATTTATTTTCGTTTGTAACCATATTTAAAATCCTACATGCGTTATTTTTTAAGTATTTTGACATTTTGACCATTTTTATCATATCGTAGACAAAATTTTTCTTTTTAAATTCGGACTTAAAAGATTGCCTCTTTTGTTATTCTTTCACATTTTTTTCTTTCTTTGTTTATTTTTTGAGACAAATTTCAAATAAATTAATTTCCCTCTCCTATGTCATAGTTTTAGCATTCAAAGTGGAAACATGTTGAAAATCAATTTTTTAAACTTTAAAAAAAATAGACAAGGACATCAAGGTGACCAAATATCTGGAATACGTTTGTATTATAAATAGTAAGACAATAATAATAATAATAAAAGAAAATCTTAAAAAAGTGCAGCGTAAAACCTTTTTTGGTGGAGATGACAAAAAACAAAACAAAATAATAAAAAATGGGAGAAAAAATGAAAGAAAATATTTTGGTGTTATTGTTTCAAATGAAGGATATCATTAAATGTTTCTGTGAAGCAACACAACAGAGAATCATTAATTTTTATTTTAACATCAAAATAAAAACAAATGATTTAAGTTGTTTATAAATATTCTAAATTTAATATTCAGTTTTGGATTGAATTATTAAAAATGTTATCCATAAAAAATTGATCGAGTGGATGTTTAAAAATAAGATTAGGTTAATTCACACAAAAAATGCCTTGAAAACAAAAAAACCTCTGAAAAAAAATTTCTAATACAAAACTTGAAAATTTGATTATTTAATGTTATCTTTTTTTTCAAAGCCACATTGCTCGATCAGAAAGAACCTTTACTTTGGGAAAAAATAAAAAAATGGTTTGGTCAAGCCCACACAGAAAAAAAAACATAAAAAAGAGAACAAAGAAAAAAGGTGAAAATTAAAATGGAATCCCAGATCTTGCCCTTTTGGACGATCAAAAACAGCAATGAAACAACCACAAAAATAAACTCTTTTTTCTTTATCAAAATTTTTTTTTTGTTTTCATTCATTTTCTTTTTTTAATTAGCTATTTTTAAACATAAGAAATGTGAGTTTTTGATTAAAAACAAATTATTTGTTTACTTTAATTATGTCACAAAATGGAAAGATTGGAGAATTTAAAAATTTCATTAAAGTACACCAAAACTTTTTGGGATAAACATCATTGCTTGCCATCAAAACAAAACATTTTAGGCGAAAGACAAACGATCTTTATGATATTAGTAATTTTTTTTAACTGTCCAGAAAAAAAATATTGATGTCTTAGATGGCTTTACCAGTTGATAAAACCTGGACAATTACATGTCTTCCAAATCAATAATATTATGACATCCACCAAAACTTGGATAACGAGGATGTAGTTTCAAGCTCATTAGTTTGTCAAAAATGGAAGAACTTGCAAAAACAATTCTAGTTTATTTTGTTTTTAACACAACTTGCAATAATTTCATCAGATATTTAAATATATTGAATGAATTTTCATAGAATAGCAAGAACAAAAAATCGTTAGAAAAACTTTTCTATCCCTTTTTAAATACACATAAAAGCTTTTTTCAATGAGCAAATAAAAAACAGCTATTTCTATCAAAAGGGAAATATGATAATGAATTTGAAATAATCACAAATTTCTTGCATCCTTTCCCAAGCAAAAAATAAATAAAATAATAATTAGAGCACTTTGAAAGAAGCGAGATTTAATGGCAAAAAAAGAATATAATATTTTTTATTTGTGAGTCATGAATCGAGTAGGTTTAGGTTTGTAATGGCATAAGCTATCTTTTAAAAACCATATTTACTTTAAAAAAGGTCAATTCCATCGAAAAGGATCCAAATTCAACCAAAATTTTAGGTACCATCAAACATCAAAATTATACCACAGAAGACATTCGTTCTAAGACTTTTTTGGGTTCATGGAACTTGAAAGAAATAAAATTTTTTATTCTTCTTTTCATCTGCAATCTAGATTCCTTCTCTTCTGACATCATTTTTTTACTGCCGACGCTTTTATTTAATCATTTCTTTATTTCAGTGACTTCACCATTCTCAAGCTATTTATAACAAAATAATTTCCTGCAAATAACTAGCTATGGCTGAATTTCCTGATCTTGGAAAGCACTGTACTTACAAAGAATGCAAACAACTTGGTAAATTTTTACTTTTATTATTTCTTTCTTTGATCATTAATAATTAAACCATTTTTAGATTTTCTACCTGTTACTTGTGATGCTTGTAAACAACCTTTCTGGTACGTAAGATGTTTTTCAAAATGATGATTATTACTTATCACATTTCTTTTTAGCGTATACCACTTTCAATACATCAATCATTCCTGCTCAAAAGCTGTTAACAAAGTAAAGATTTCTTTGCTTATCTTATACAGATTCTTAATTACCACCGTTTTTCAGGATCGACAAGTTCCTGTATGTCCATTATGCTCAAAACCTGTTCCAATACCTCATGGACGGTCACTTGATGAAGTAATGAGTTCTCATCTTGATAGTAATTGCGCAAAACCAACTATGAAACTGTCATTCCCTTGTGATTTGAAAGGATGCAAGAAACGTGAGGTAATTTTTCTTTTAAGTGTTGATAAAAATAAGTTGTTTTTAGTTCATCGAAGTCACATGTCGTGATTGTAAACACAATTTCTGCCTTGGTCATCGTTTTAATGATCAACATTTTTGTAAAGGAAATGGTCCAAAAGAAAAGCTCAAAGCTCGTGCTACCACTACTACCTCGTCATCTTCTCCTATGGTTTGTTTTAAGTTATGTGAATTTGAATGTAGTTAACATTTTCACTTTTATAGACAAATACGGCGAATAACAAAAAGCTGGATCGAACTCTTCATACTCTGTGGAATTGTAGAAATAGTAATGGTTTAAGTTATGAAAAAGTTGCTCGTCAACATCAAGTTCAAGAAACTGCTCGTCAACCTCAAGCTGAAGAAAAGCAACATGCAAGACGTCAAAAGGATACTCGTTCTCGTGTTGGTACATTTCAAAGAATCTTAAACAGCTGTTGTATCCATTAATTATGCGTTTTCTCATTCAATGTTATTCTGATGTTTTCAACCTGTCTAGTATTACATAACTGTCTTTCTGTAATTGATACATATTATGTTAAACGTTTACTGTATTCTTTTTAAACCTTTTGTTTTGTTTTTCTATATTATTTAATAATTTATTTGTCCTTTGATTTTGTGTGCAATAAAAAAGATAACATGCCTTTAATTTAGAAGTAAAAACATTTTGGAATGAAAAGCATTAACATATTAAAAATTTATCGCGTTCGAAGGCGTTGCGTTGTCCAGATATTTAATTTCCATTTATTAGTTCATGGAATATTACAAATAAATGTATATTGAACATACGGTTGATGGAGATTTTCAAGTAATTTAGGTTATTATTTTATTAGATATTTTTATCATTAAAAAGATTAAAAAATCCAAATATGGTGATGAGCTTGTTTTTTGTATAGTTATGAAATTTTGTGCCGATGAAATTTCTTCTTATTGCAATACAACAATTTGATCGCATAACATTTCTAATATTTCCTTATCATCTTCCAAATTTAAACATAGTTTTTTTGAACCCATCCATAACTTTAATTTCATCGCCTCTCCTGTTTCATTAAAGTACACCAAAACTTTTTGGGATAAACACCATTGCTTTCCATCAAAATAAAAGATTTAGGCGAAATACAAACGATCTTTATGGTATTTGCGATTTTTATTAACTGTCCAGAAAATAATAGAATGAAATTGAACGTTGCTTTCTGAAAAATAAAATTTAGATAAATAATTTTTTAAGCTTTCTTTGTAATTAATTTTTGGTGGAATTTAAAAAGATATTTCTTTTATTATTGTTTTCTCCGTGCTTGAAAAAGAGCATTCAAAACTTTTATTCACTTCATTTTTTTGATGTTGAATATATTTGTTTGAATTTTTAAAACCTTTTTTTTCTTTTTTATGATTTTTTTTAAAAGAAAAATAAAATATTTAATTTTAAATAAATTAAAAAAGAAAAAGGAAATTGATTTAGCTTATCGAAAAAATCAAAACAATATCGTTTTGCATAGCTAAAAAAGATTTTGATTCTTTAAAAAAGCAAAGTTTGCTTTCATTTTCATTTTGTTTTTGAAAAAGAAAAGAATATCTTCTTTTATTTTGAATATTTTAATTTACTTTTCGTTTTTTATGTTACTTTATTTATTGAAAAGATGGTTGAAAACCGTATTTTACAAGTAGAACTGAAGAAAAAATAAAATTTATAAGCGTATTTTTCTGTCAAATTTACTCATTTTAATTAATGTTTTTGTTGAATGTTTTCTCCCAAATTGATCCTCAACCATACACATCTTCTGCACCAATGGTCAAAATCAGAACAAAGAAGATGGTTAATGATGTTGAAGAAGCAAATTCGGAATGTTATGAACCGATGCTAGAAATAAATATAAAAACATAAAAATTTGAAGAATATTCGATACTTGATTTATTAAAAATGCATATTTTTTTAAATTCGAGCAAAACCAAAAAAATTAGGCCATTCATAATTACAAATAATTCAAATAGCATCGGATAAAGGAATAATTTTAAGTGTAAATTTTAAATTTTAACAACTTTTCAGAGAATTATGCACTTTGCATTCATTATGTTGGAAAAGTTATTGAAACTCATTATTATTACAAGGTAAACTAAATTTTTATTGACAATTTTCGAGTTGAAAAATGTAAGAGGAATAACTTTGTTAACATGTTTTGTAAAATAATTAAAAACAGTTAAAGAAATATAAATTTTCATTTTTGGACTGTTATCAACGACAAACTCGATAAAATATAATTTGTGCAAATCTGAAAGTAAGTTGATGTAGGATAAACACGGGAAATCTTTATTGTTATTAAATTTTGAACGAAAGAGTTGTTTATTTATATTTACTTTTTTTAAAAACAGTAAAAAACATACATAAACAAAAGCAAAATATTATTTTCTTTCTTTGTTACTTTCTTTGGTGAACTAAATAAAAACATTAAAAATATTTGTTTTTGTTTAAAAATAAGTACAATGCTTCTTTCATTTTTAGCACCCAAGAACTTTTTTTTTTTCGCCATTTTTTGCATTGCTTTTGTTCGGTTTCCTTAAAAAAATTTATTTATAAGAGTCTAAATTTCTCAAAAATATGCAAGAAAGAATTTTTTTCTTCATTCGCATTCATTTTGCTTTTTTTATATGTATTTATGAATATTTTAATAATTTTTTGTTCCTTCATTTTTTGATCACTGCCAATAATGGTTCCTCATTTTTTTCAAATGAATAAAAATGTCAATAAATTTGAGAGGCTTTAAATAAAAGTTAAGGCCAAAGCAATTATTGATACTGAAAAATATATTTTCTTTGCATCCTTTCAACAATCAGGCAATTCCATTTCATTAAAAGAACACTTAAAACTTTAAGCTGAATACAAAAATTAAAGTAAAATGCCAAAAATTATTATTTTTTTTAAACTTTTATGACTTAATAAAAAACCCTTTTTATGTGTTTTTTATAAATATTATTCATTGCATTTATATTTTGACAAGCGAGGCCCCCGCTTTCGCGGGGTCTCATACAATCGCATACTTCCAGCAATTAAACAATTTAAAAAAATTTATAAACTAAACATCTCATGTATCACTCATCCCAGCAAGCTATGGTATTCTTACATGATCTTATTCAAGCGAAATCGCAACGCATTTTACCTCAAAAGGATCCTTTTAATTCTTTCCCAAAGGCCACCAATAATTTAAAGCATCTCAAATCAAAGCAAACAACCTCTCATCAGCGCTTCATTTCGATGCAACTAAAACAAAAGTCCATTCGCAAATGCTCTTTCACACAAAAAATACTTCATGCAAATTTTTTTTTATCATTCCTTTCATTCTTTTTTAAAGTACACCTTAAAAAGTGTGTATCTCACTCAGGAACTTTTTCCGGAAGATTAGGTCGTCGATTCAGGCATCCTCATCAAATTTCCAATCCATTGACACCCAACATCAACGGGCAAAAATCAGATGCGACATACCACAAACAAACACATTTTCAAATAGGTGGCGTGGATTAGAAAAGCAATAACAGAAACAACAATAAAAAAATTAAAATCATAAAAATTTCAATGTTTTATGAAAAAAAACTTAAACATTTTAAAATAAAACTAAAAATATTAAAAGATTCGATATTCTTTAAAAAAGATGAGAGAAAGAGAGAAATCAATCAAAAAATTATATTGGATTCATCAATCCCTTTCATCTTTCTAAACATAAAAAGGATTTAAAAAATTAAAATTATAGTTAAATATCCGTTTCGCATTTTGGTGGTGGAGGAGGAGGTGAAGAAGGTCCATCATCATCATTGGGACCATGATTTGGTTCCAAGACATCTTCTTTTTTACTTTTTAAAAATGGAAGGTATTTTTGAATAAATTCGATACCTCTGCCGAATTTTGATTTTTTCTAAAAATAAAAGATTTTTTTATTTATTTTTCACGGGTATTTTTAGAACTTACATGAACTTTTTTAGGGTTATTTTTTTCCCACAATTCATCGAATTCCCGCCGAACCGCTTCCGGAAGTGGTTCGCTGTATTTACAAGAGGCTAACTGAAAATTCATTTTGTTTAGAAAAGGCTAAAAAATGATATTAAATTTATTACCGTGAGGCCATTATGTTCATTTCGAACGGGACTTCGAATTTGATCATCGCTTATGAGGGCTTTCGAAATTCCGAACATAAAAAATATAATAAATTAATGAACCGGCTATAAAAAGGTTTCTGAAATTTGTAAAGGAAGAAATGAGAAGAAGAAAAAAGAAATGAATGTGAGTGATTTAATTAAAATGAGAATTAAATAAAAATATTAAAATTATAAAAAAACGATAAACCATTTTTTAAAAGAATAAAGTCGAATGAAACAAAAAAATAAGTTTAAGAAATGAAAGAAAAAAATAAATCAATAAAATTGCTTTTCCGCCGGAGATGATGCATGCGACTTTGTTTTTATTATGTTTTTTTATAAACATTTTTTTCTGGGAATCGATTTCTTAGAGTTACCTTTTTTCTAATTTTTTTCAAAACGGTCCTGGGTTATTTTAGCAGAGTTATTAATTTTTAAATGAAATGGTGGAACACTCGAATTCAAAAAATGAAGCAGGTTTTTTTTTCTTTACAATTAAGAGTCAAAAAAATAAAATGTTTTATTTTACACAATGTCAAGTAATGGAAAAAATAATTAATATTACTGTCGCTTTTTTTAGTAATTTAAATCTCATTTTATTGACTTGCTTTTTTTTCTTTCTGAGAATGACTGAGATCAAACAAATTTCATTATTCCGTGAAAAGATTGATTCTTTCTCCTTCTTTTTTTCACCCACTATTAAAAATGTACAACATTTAATTCATCGAAAAACAAAACAATTTTGTGGAAATTAAAAAAATGCATGTCAAAAAAATTGTCGCTTTTTAACTTCTTTTCATTATGAGTCACCATTTCTTTTTATCTTTCTTTTATTTGTTAGTTTCTTTTAATGATTTTCTAAATTTTATTTTGATAAATAACGCTAATGTTGATTCATAATTTGAGTTTTCTAAAAAACTTATTTTTTGTTTTCCATAAAACATTTGTTAGTACTTATATTTTTTTTAAGATTCTTGAACCAATAAATTAATTGTTGATCATCGTTTAAACATTTTTTTTGAATTTTAAATTCACCGTTGTGAGGTTTTTGTTCTTTGAGAACACCATGTTTCTTTCTTTGTTGTTTTTTAAAATTAAACAAAATTGTTTTCATGATTCTAATTTATTTTTTCTTTCTCTTCTAGAAACAAAAAGAAAAATGAAAATATGTTTTCAACTTTTTGGATTGGTGCCAATCGAGCCAGGAAATATGGCGGTTGATTTAAAGTTTTCGAATTCTTTTATTTTTTTCAAAGTTTATTAAGTTTAAAACATTGAAAAATACTTTTTATTTTTTTGCGGCATTTAAAACTTTTAGCTTTCTTATGTTTGCCACTTCTTACAAAAGTTTGTTCATATTTTTTAAACACATTTTTAGCCAAAAAATTTATGCATTAAATATTTCTGTATATTTTTTTTGTACAGATATTATATAGGAGGGCTGTAAGAGGTTTGATAAGTCATAAGCCATGTATTTGAGCTCATTGGGGTGATATAAACCATTTAAAAAATAAGCTAATGAGCCCTGTCAAAGCAAACTCAACTTGGGCAGCGCTCGTTTTACGCATTCGCGCGGCCTTAATGAAATGAGAATATTTATTGAAGATAAAAAATCAAATTTCTAAGAATAAAATAATAACAACAAAAGTTAATTTCAGAATCCGAAGTGATGAAGAGATGAAGAGATGAAGAAAATTGGTAAAAATGATAAAAAATAATTTTTGAAGTTTTTTGTAACTTGAAAATATTATTGTTAAGCTTTAGTTAATATAAAGGAGATTTGCATCAACACGAATTTGTTGATTTTGTTTTACAAGAATCGTTGAATTTGAAAGGGTAACATTTTCAATTAAAGGAATAGGAATTCCAACTCGAAGAGCCGTATCAGCAGCAACCGTAATGAGGGGCTTGAGGATGAGTTCCAAAGCTTTAAAAATCTAAAAAAAAGAATAAAACGCTTTGAAAAAAATAAAGAATTGCATTTGCTTACGAAGGGTTAAAGTCACCAATTTTTGACGAAATTTGTTCAAAATGTACGGTAGTTGCATTAAGTTCACCCACAACTTTGTTATTAAAAATATGAGGATCAACAGAAGATGAGGAGCTCATTTTTAATCTTGCAAGAATAACTGGATTTTTCTTGGTTGGATATAAATGGAAATCAATATAAAATGATGTATTAACAAAAATATTATCGGTTGTCATTTCACAATTTGGTGCTGCACTGCTCGAAAATGCCATATCCACATATTGATCGGGGTAAAGTTGCTTTAATTTTGGGAACCATCTACCCAAACACAAATCCCAAATATGGCATCTAAAAGTTCAATTTTATCGAATGTTTTTTTATATTTTAAGCTTACGAGGTTGCTAAAAATTTTCCAAGACTTCTTGAAAGATCTTTATCAATAACAAATTTGAACATATTGCTTTGATGAGCCGAATCAAGTACGCAATCAACCACCGTTTCCGAAAGCCAGATGTTTGCCATAAATTCTGTTGTGTCAGGGGCATCTAAAAAAAGTCATTAAAAACGTTTTATTACTAAACCTAATTTTTTTTTAAATCGTACCAAGTTTCACAGAAATAAAAGGCAAATCACATGTGTGATTTCCAATTGAAACATCAATTAATGCATCACCTTGAACATAATTTTTTGTTATAATTGGATTATCTATTAAACCATAATCCAAGAAGATATTATTTGTTATTTCTACATGTGTTTCTAATGCCATCAATGCATCATTAGCTTCCGTAAGTAATACGCTACGAGTCAAATCACAAAACTAAAAAAAGAACAAACATATTTTTTCAATAAAAAATAAACTTTTATTGCTAAAAAACAAGCATGTGTTTTCACAAACCTGTGAATGAATGGCAGTTTTAATAGCCGAAGCTAAAGGACCTTTAAATAAATTTATAATCCATGTTATAACATTTCCACTTAAGCTCATATGCAAATTTATGACGTCAGCAGTGCAATTATATATTTGAATCTATAAAATAATTTATATAATGCGTGAATTTTAATAACTTTTTTTGTTGATGACTTTTTTTAAACTACTAAATAAATACCTGAGGATGTTTGTTGTAACCGTATGCTCCAACAGTAAGCATGGATCGAATGTCGCTTGCAGTCACGTCAACTTTTCCACTCAAATGTATCTAAAAAAAATGTACTTGGCAAAGTTATAAAATTTGTTTGACCTTCAAAAAAAATTAATTGATGAAAAACTATACTTTTGCTAAAAATGTGTAATCAGCATTCCATACACCTTTGAGTCGAAGGGCGCCATCTCTCGAATTCCACGTAATTCCTTTGTCAGGTGCAAGATTAAATTGAAATTTGGGTGATTCAAATTTCATTAATTTCAATGCCCCAACTTCGACATTTCCACTACCAGGTCCGCCTTCAATTGGTAAACTTATATTTGGAATAGTTAAACGAGGAAGTTCACGAGTAACCTAAAAACAAAACAAAAAATGAGTTACAGTAATACAAAGAAGAAGACCTCCTCAATGTAAACAACATACAATTTTGTGACCAATTTGACTAAAAAAATTTAAGCCTTTCATGTTGAGTCTAACTCCAAGAGTTGAAGCTTTCTTTGTATCATTTTTGTTTTCAGATTCAGCATCATCGTTGGTTGAAAAATTCACAAGGTAACGCGCCGAAATCAAAGCAATTCCCAAACTAAATAAAAAGAAGATAGACAATTTCATTTCCTTTTTTCTGGTTGGTTTAAATGAAGAAAATTGATAGAGAGATATTGAGCTTCTTTTTTTTTTGCAAAATAAACTTTTTTGTTTTTGCTTTATTTGATGACATAATTTGTTTATCTTTTGAAGCGGCAAAGTCGCCTGACGGCAGTAACTTGATAACCTCAATTGCTTTTTTTGGGAAGGCCATACTTGGGAAAGTTTTTTTAAGCTCTCTTCTTTTTTGTTTATCGTAGATTGATTTATTATTTTTGTTGGTAATAATTTTCTTTAACCTTTAAACTCTTGACTTTTGGCAATAAAAAAGAGCCAACTAACCATGACAAAAATGTAATAATTACTCTCATGAGAGCTTTTATGTTTTTTAAATGCTCAATGAAAAAAGGATGTTTCATTTTGACTTATTTTTTACATTTTAGTTTTGCCGTTGAAAAGCTAGCTTCTGCTTCTCATTTGAAAGCAAAGCAATGAAATTTTTTTTGTCGTCGCTGTTTTGTTTTTTCTATTGAGCAACAAGAAAAAGAAGAAGAAAGCAATGCATTGAATGTCACACGCAACTTTTTTTACATTAAAGGCAGAAGGCGGGTTCTCCTCTTTCTCTTCTTTTTTTTGCTTTTTGCGTCAACAAGCAGGCTATTTGCCACTCGACTACTCACTCCTCTACTCTCTCTCTAGGGCGGAGCAATTTCGCGCGGCTCTTTCTTCACAAGGTCGACGTTGTTTGACGATGGCCTGGCGGCGAGTTCTTTAGTAAAAATAAAAAAAGCTAACAAAGCATCCAACTACAACAACATTGATGCCGAAAATGAAGCAGCAGCGTCACATGGAAGTATTCCATTTTGTTTTTTGTCTATGTCCCATTACTTTTTTTATTTTTGCCATCATCTCTTCTTTTTTCATTTAACAAACCAGACAAAAAAATATATTATATTTATGGAAGTTAAAACAGATAATAAAAAACTAAGTTTTATGAATGTGTTTTAAATAAGGTTTAATAAAACAAAATTTTTATTTATGTTTGACCTTTATTTTACTTTGTTTTGTTTTTGTTTATGGAAAATATTTATGATTAAAGCTTTCTCAAACTTTAAGGAACAAAATTTATTTCGATGACAAGCAATTTGTCTTTTTTGATTAAAGACTTTGAAATTCATTTTGCGCTTGGATGACTTTTTAATCTATGTGGCATGTTTTTTTGTTGTTTTTGATAAAGTCAAACTTCATTGCTCTTAAAAAGCTTCGTCTCTAACGATTTGACAAACGAGGGTTTAAGCCATTTATTTAACAACATACATCTTCTTGAAAGAAGAAGTTTGATGATTGCCAACTGCTTAAAATCCGTTGTCTGTCATTATCTCTCTTTGCACCTTTATTTTATTTTTTCTGCCATGTTTTTTTCTTTTTTCTTCTTCTCTTTTTTATCTTTTTATTTTACTTGTCACAATTTTTTCAAATATAAGCAGAATTAATTTCACCCATTTTTTGTCTTAATTGTTTGCTTTCCTTCAGACATGTGTGCTAAGTTTGCTATGAAATTGAAAAAGTTTGTGTTATTTCTTATTTTTTCAAATACTTTGTGTTTAATTAACAGAATATTTTTTCGTATCGTGGTTTCAGTATTTTTTGAAGTTGAAAAAAAGTTTTTATTTTTGTAATTTTAGTAATTGAAATATAAATCAGCTGATTTTTATTTTTAAAAATTATGTCGACGTCGCAATCACGCATGATCGAATTATCAGATATTGAAATTCAACAACTTAAAGAACAAAATCAAAAACGAATTAAAAGAGTTGTTACAATTGTTGCAATTTCATTAACTTTGATATCAGTAATATTGGTTGGAATATCGCTATCTCTTGGTCCAAAAATTGATCAACTTGGTTAGTAAATTTTTCTTATGAATTTTTTAATTTTTTTAATTGATCTCAAAAATTTGCTAATTGCTCATTTTTAAAAATAACTAAAATTGAAGCAGAAATTCCTGTAATTATAGACAATGATAAGCCTCCACTAAAAGTTTTAGTCAAAAAGCTTCTTAGTGTCACGCTATTTTTTTTAAGAAAAGGCTTTTAACAATTTATTGCTTCCATGAAAAATAGAAGGTAGCTATTATCCGATGTTGCGTACTGTAAAAAAATGCAAAATTTAAGAAAAAAATGTAAAAATTTAGTAAAAAAATGTTTTAGTTTTGCAGGGTTTTCTCTCGTTTTTTTTTGAATGTTGCTCGGCATTTTGTGTTTTTAGTTAAAAAACAAAGGCATTCTGACGCAATTTTTTTTTTCTTCAGTAGGCTGTTTTAATATTTGTTTGGTTTCAAATGATCACAACAACGACAAAAAGTTTTTCTAAGTGTGTGTTTGTATGCATGTTTTTATGAAAGGAACCGGAAATACAGACTTTAATTTAAATTCACTCCACCGCCGCTCCATTTTACATACGAGCAACAGCAGCGACTTCTCATGCAAAATCCTCAAAGAAGTCGTATGGAATTTCCCACATCTAAAGAAGACAAAAAACAATAAGAAAATATATTATTTCTCGTTTTTGGAAGATCATATTATTATTTTTTAGAAAATAATTGTTATCACAAAAGTAGTTAGTTGGTTGCAAATATATATATTTCGAAGATGAAGAAGAAACTAAAAAACTTTCTTTAACAAAAAAAAGGAAGCATCCATAAATGAGTAACAACACTGCCCATTTAACTTTTTCATTGATGACGCAAATGATGAGACGAGGCACATTCATTTTAAGAAAAAGATGCCACTGCCATAAAATAAGAAATAAGAAAAGAAAAAAATGCATGCTTCTTTTTTAGTTCTCAGCCGCGCTTGGCTTTATTTTTGCAAGCATGATTGAATTTTTTTCGTTGCCTTTCTTTAGATTCTTTAGATATTTATTTACTCACCATAAAAAAATTCAATCAGTGCAATTGTTTTTTTTTTTTTGCGTAAAAGTTTATGCATCATAGAAGAAGGAGGCAGAAAAAAATTGCTGTTTTTTTTTGTGTAGACAAATTGGATGAATCGGACATCTTTTTTTAAATGAAAAAAAACTTGACATTTAAGTGACTCCATTTTTGAAATATATGAAGATGTAAAGCATGGAGAGACTAAATTGGTTTTTTTGACTACGCATTTTTTAACCCACTTAAAAAATAATTAAATCAAGCTACTAAATGCTAATACATATTTACAAATGACTTTTTATTTTCAGTTAGTGAATCATTGGATGGAAAACTTTCATCAAAAGATTTATTTCTTGGACCTAAAAAGAATGAAACCGAATTTATTGATGCTACAGCGGGAATGGAAAGTTTCTTATAGCTGCATTCATCAAGAAGAAATATGAAAGTCAAATAACCGCTAGCAGCCAAAAAAAACACATTCAGAACGGGTACAAAGGCGTCGAAGACACACACTCAAAAAAACAAATACGTCAGCGGCGGTTTCCATTTATTATTTTTTTGCTCAAAATACTAATGTTTTTATAATTCACTCTTTTTTTATTTTAATGATAAATTTTTTAAATTTTATTATTCATCTTCTTTTTGTTTTAAATTGATTAATTTTTTTGACGCACTTTTTCTTTGTAAGTAAGTATGAATGTATATTTTTTTATTTTATGTTAAATACTACTATGTATGTATTGGTTAAATATGGTGCAAATATTAATGAAAAAAAGGAACTAAAACTTTTCCGTCGGAAGCGTGTGAAATAAGAAAAATTTGGGTCGGAATTATTAAAAATAGAATTGAAAAAAAAAAACGGAAGATGCAAAAATTATGTGAAAGTGTAAGAAAAAATGCCAGAGGTCAACTTCATTCAAGAATACTAAAACAAAAAATAAGCACTCAAAAACTTTAAAAATAATTCAACTTTATAAAGGTTGAGTTTCATTCAGGGCGTTTCAAATAATAGAAAAAAATCGTTAAATTAATCCAAAAAAAGCTTATACTAATCCACTCTCATACTTGGGTTGTATGAATAAAAAAAATCTCATTACACACAATATTGATGTTTCTCTCTCCCTCTTGTTATTAGACACACTCATTCACTTGCCACACTCTATGGATTTTATAATAAAAAAAGCCTCTCAAACAAAAAATAGAAAAATAACATCAAATCGCAATTGTAAACAATTATTTATTTTTTAGAATTTGAAACACAAACATTTTTTTCTTTTTTATTTGGTGGTTTATTGTTTTCGATATCAAAAACCACAGAGCTGAGAAAAAAGTTTTAATCAACCGGTTTTTTTTTGTTTCTACTTGTCCTTATAAAAAATTCCCTCGTATAACGGGTTTTGCCGCGAAATGTCTTGTTAAGAGATTTTGTTAGTTTTTACTTATTTAGAGGTTAAAGAAAAAAATTATCTAATCAATTATATCATATTTCTATTTTTGCCATAAAAAAAATATATAAAATGCATCCAATCTTGCATGTTGTCGTTATTGGTTTTCATCATAAACGTGGTTGCCAAGTAAGCTTTTATTATTTGATATTCTTTTTTGCTAATTAATTATGTCTTAGGTTGAATTTTGTTATCCTCCATTAAAAGATAACGTTGTGCCGGATCCAGATAAAGATATTCCCGAGCAATGGCAATATCTTCCATCGCTTGCTTTGCCAGATGGAGTTCATAACGTTGATGAAGGTGAGCTAAATAAAAATGTTTTAAAGCGAATATATAAAAATTTTTTTGCAGATGTTATATATTTTTTGCTTCCATCTTTGGAAAAACCCAATCAATCCATTTTTGGAATATCATGCTATCGACAAATATCATCCAATGTAAGGAGAAAACAATAATAACAATTTAAGTTTTTTATGCAAATCAATTTATAGGACCTACTAAACAGAGAAAAAGATGTCACTCGAAGTTCAGTACAAAAAAGTGTTTGCGTTTTATCTAAAACCCCTCTTTTTGGACCTTTGACAGCCAAACTTGAATTAATAACTCAATCATATTTTAATGAAAAAGATTTTTCCAAAGTTGAAGTCCTTCATCAAATGCATACAAATCTTTGTGATTTATTTAACACCGATTTTATTGATGCTCATTCAGCTTCCATGGGAATCTCTCTTCAACCACTTTTTAATACATTCAAACATCGAACTTTACTTTTATTTAAACTTTTATTATTGGAAAGAAGAGTGATGTTTGATGTATTTCCAGTTCATTTGTTGGGTGATATTATGATTGGTTTGGCTTCATTATTTCCAGCATTACTGGATGAAGGGCTTTATGAAGCTGCAAGTTATAGCGTTCGAAGATTTCCTGCTTCAGCTTCAGAAAAAGCTGAAGTTGAAGATGTTGGAGTTGAAGTTAATGATATTGGTAAACACATTTTTCTTTAGTAACAAAGTCTTTAAAAATTATTTATTTTAGTTGTTGAAAAAGCTAATAATGAAAAAAATGAAAAACAAGATTCAAAAACATTGTTGAGTAATGTTGAGGAAGCGTTAAATAATATGATTATGGGAGAATCAAAAATGATGAATAACTCATTTGAAGAAGTTAGTCTTTTGAGAATCCATTATCTTTTAAACAAATTAACTTCATTATTATTTTTTAAGGGAAAGGAAGCAGTAAATTGCTCAAATGAAACAACGACAACAATAGCAAATGCTGGAAGCGACCAAAAAAATCCATCCTCTTTCAACACTGATGATTTCGGATTTCCTCTAAGCATTTTTACAAAGGTATTTTAATTTTTCTCAAAAACAAAAAAAAAGAATGAATAAATTCTTATAGGGATCATTATTTCATCCATATTTAAGTATAAGCTATTTGGATATGATTCAATCAGAAACGACTCGTGCATTTTGTATTGGAGTTACAAATGCTATTTTTAAAACGAGAAGGAATATTGTTGATGTCATTGTTACTATCGATGATAAAGGCGAAGGACAAATAGAAATATTAAGCCCAGAATTAAAAAGACAATTGACTTTGACAACACAAGATTTAAGATTTGCGGATTTTATGCTAAAAATGAGGGAAATGACTGTTGACCCTGCATGTAAGTCTTTTTATTTATATATATTTTTATTAATTTTATAAAACTTGGAAATTTTTTAGTATGGGAAGGCAGCGATGATTGGGTTCGTTCTCAATTTCATGAATACTTAGTAGCCATGTTGGCTGTTGCAAACACAGAAAATGCTGAAGCTTTGCCGGAATTTAATGACGAATTTATAAAAGCATGGAAAACAAAGCATAATTATCGAGTTTGGTCGTGTGGCGAACATCCTGGGATGAAAGATATTCAGCCATCGTAAGCTTTTATCCCTTTTTTTATTCTTTTTCTTTCTCTTATTTATTTTTAAGACATCCATTTGCTGGCCAACTAAGTGTAAATGATGTATTTCTTCGAATGGGGCATACTTTAAATAGCTCTGAACAAGGGCGACGTATGATTTCAACCCTCTCAAATACAGGTCGATATGTATCTGAAACTGGTAGCCGCTTTAAATCTAGCATATCATCCTGGGTTCGAAGCACTGCCAATCGATTACAACCCGAACCCCAACCACAACAATTTTCCCAGCTTAACAATGCCGATGATATTCAAAACATATGATTAAATTTTTATTGTGATATTATTTTTATTTTGCCATTATTTTTTGATCTCTCAGTATTTCTTTTATTTGCATTTTTTTTTCAAATCTGTATTTTTTGTTTACCGAGTTAAAAATCAAATGATAAAGTTTATTTTGCTTATAATTTTTTAATAAAGTTGTTCAAGTGAAAAGAAAAGCGATAAATTATTTTATTGTTTTTGATCTTCTGGATATGGAGACATTCTCATCAAAAAACTTTTAGAATAGATAAAAAGACATTAAATTCCTTTTTTTTAAATATTTGTGGAGAATTTATTAAATTCTTTTTTTCGTTGATCAAGAAAAATTAATTTTATATTTAAATGTAGCCTTATTTTCGAAAGTTATTGCCAATATTTATTTTTATTTTCATGCAGATTATTATCTCACTCAAATTTATAATCCTCGATTTAATTTTTTGGTCTCTCACCAAACCATTTTTATTTATTCATTAAAAAAATTGCTGTTTTCTTTTTTTCTATCTGTCTCTTTTTTTCATTCATCGATTGATTTTTTTTCTATCAAAATGGACTGGGCGTAAAAAAATCAGTTTTTTATGTAGCCTGCAATGACGTTTTTTTGGCAAACAATACCCGATGTAATGCACTCTTAACGTCTGCTTCTAACCTTTAACTTAAATCAAAATATTTCTGTTGTTTCTTTAAATCGATGGTGCTTAAATCTTTAATAAATTTATGAATTATTATTATTTTTTAATGACAAATAAAGTTTTTTCAAACACGCATTAAATCGCTATTAATAAAGAAAAGGACTATATTTTAAACAAGTAAAAAAAATAATTGATGCTTTGACCGAAGGGGAATAAAACTTTTTTGATGCTGAATTAAAGTTTAAATACAGCTTCTGTAAGGGCAGAAAAATGTATTTAATTATCGTTTGAATATTTAAATAAATAGTTCAAAAACATAAAGTACGAAAAAGAAGAGTCCTGCAATAAATACCTTTTCTTTATAAATGCCATGAATTAAAAAACTTTGCAAATTAAATTATTTTAAAGATGTATTACCAAGTTACAAAGAATGTGAAAAAAAAAACATGTAAATGATTCATAGAGAAAAGCAGCTTAAAATTAAAAAAGTAAGATATTCATAAATGGAAAAAGTAAGCCAAGTTCTTTTAACATTCAAAGTCTTTATTTAGTAAATTTTAAATTTTTGAAAGCATAAACAAAATTCACGAAAAAAATAAAAATCTGGACAATTAATTAATAATTTCTGAAACAGTGAAATTTTATCCTTAATTTTGATCATCAGGATGTGGAGCAGAAATTGTAGGCCATCCAGAAACTTTTGGAGTAGTTTCATCACTTTCAAGTAAAGGTTGCCAAATTGGATCATTGTTACTAAATAAACTGTAATTTCGTGAACTGCTTGGACCTGCTTCTGATGACGACGATGGAAGTGGAACTGATGCATTACTTCGGGATGGAAATAGAGGAGCAAGAACATCGTTATTAGCATCAGAAGGTGGCACAATTGATGGATCAGAAGGACTTGAATCTGGTTTGGAAATAGGACCAGGAGGACCAATAGGACCAAGTTGGCTGTTTTGAAATGATGGATGTGAAGAAGAGTCAGAAGAAAATCCAGGAGGCG
>JAJQJQ010000404.1:0-26036 GCA_028622995.1 Panagrolaimus kolymaensis | reverse complement strand
AAGTTATCCTAGTTATACGTTGGCAGCGTCGAGTCCTTTTATCAATAGGAGCATCAATACTTATAATACCTATGACAATACGAATTTTGAGCCTATTGTACTGTCGAATAAGGTTTTCAAGCTGAAAAACACCAAAAACCAGAATTTTAATGGTCTGGAAGGTACAAGTACAGAGACTACTATCCAGTATGATGCTTATAATAATCCGACACAGTCTGCTACAGTACTCAAAAATGGCACAGTAACAGAACAAAACTCTGTCAATGTAATGACTTATCAGAATCTGCCGACAGCTACGCCTTATATTATAGGAAGGCCGCAGAGCAAGACTCAGACCATTACAATAAATCCTGGACAGCCAAATCAAGATAGCACGAGTACAGAAGAACTATTCTCTTACTCCAACAATCTGGTTACGCAGATCAAGAAGAGAGGAAACGGAACAGTATATATAACGGAAGATAATGTGTATGATACATACGGAAACATAACCAAAAAAACAATGACGGCACCTGGGCTCACGCCAAGGATACAAGAATTTGAATATGACGATTCGAAAAGATTCCTAAAAAAAGTTACCAGTCAAGGATTATCGACACAATTTATTTATGATGATTTTACAGGCCTGCTAATTAAAGAAACGAATCCTTTTGGCCTGATCACGACCAATACTTATGATACTTGGGGTAAAAAAATAAAGGTTACAGATTACTTGGGTAAGAATGTTACTTATGCTTATACTCCCGTTTCTGACAATACCCAAATCTTGGTAGCTGGCGATGATGGAAGTAGCAACGATGAATTGTTTGATGACTTGGGCCGAAAAGTAAGGACAGGAATTAAAGACATTAGCGGGAATTGGTCTTACACTTCCTATCAATACGATATCTATGACCGAAATATAAAAACCAGCGAGCCTTATTTTGGTACTACGCCGTTGCAATGGAGTGAGACAAAATTTGACAATTATGGAAGAACAAACAAGGTTATTTCTTATACAGGCAAGACAATCAATACCAGCTATTCAGGACTTACAACAACAATAAATGATGGCGTGAAATCGAAAACCTCTGTCAAGAATGCGATTGGAAATGTCATTAGCCTGACGGATTCGCCTGGAGGGACAATCAATTATCTGTATTATGCCAACAGAAACCTAAAGCAGACCGATTATGACGGAGTCGTAATTAGCATGGAGCAGGACGGCTGGGGAAGAAAGACAAAATTGACGGACCCTTCTGCAGGAGTCTACACTTATGAGTACAATCATTTTGGAGAAATGACAAGAGAAAAAACTCCAAAAAGCGAGACGGTATACAACATTGGCGATTATGGTGTAGTAAATTATAAGACAATTATCGGGCAAAATGGTGATACGACCAATTCCAAAACGACATTTACGTATGATACTGCTACAAAATTGCTGACGACCACACGATTTGATGATTTTACAGCTGGCTATTATACGCTGTATAACTACCAATACGATGATTATAAAAGATTGTCTTTTTACGACGAAAGCGGTTTCAAAGCCTATTTCCAAAGAGCAACTTTCTATGATGCGTTCGGAAGAGCCGAAAAAGAGTTGTACACGGCTATCAATACGACTACAAACAAACGATCCGACAAATGGATAAGAAATTCTTATAAAAACGGCTTTCCGTATCAGGTTATCGACGATGGTACAAACAAGGTATTATGGCAGATCAATAGCACGAATGCCAGAGGCCAATTGACAGGCGCCCGATTTGGAAATCTCAGAACCGCCGTAAGCGTCACCAAGACTTATGATGACTATGGATTTATAAGCAGCATCAAACATACCAAAAGCGGATTAGTCATTATTGGAGATCCGGCTCCGCCAGTCACAGATTACATGACGGTAGGCTATACTTTTAATCCGCAGACCGGCAATTTGGAAAATCGTACCAACAGCACATTCAATTGGAATGAAACTTTCCAATATGACAGTTTGGATCGCCTGAAAGAATACACTAATGCTCAAGGACAGCAAGAAACCCAAGTTTATGATGACAGGGGAAGGATTACACAAAATTCCCTCGGGCAGTATAGCTATACTAATACGGGCAAGGCATATCAAAACACGTCGGTCGCATTGACGCCAGAAGGAGAAGCCTATTATAAATTAAGAGAAGGTGTTTTCTTTGATACGATGGAAAGCAAAAAAGGATGGACTATTTATGATCCATCTATTATTACCTATGATGATACCTTTGCAACGAACAATGCAGGAACTGTTTCTTTAAAGATAAACAATCCTGAGCCTACAGAAAAAGTTGTCCATTCAGATGTGTGGATTCCAATAAACAATGCGACAGCTACACAATATACTTATTCAGCTTGGGTGTATAGTAATGGTCCGCAGGCAGAATTGTTCCTTTTTATGAAAAAAGAAGGAGAAACAGAGTACTTTACCAATGTTGACCAAGTTGTTACAAACGTGACAGGACAATGGGTTTTCGTCCAAAAAACCTTCTTGGTTCCTGCAAATATTAAGAAACTCAATATCCGATTAGACAATAACGCACAAGGAATCGTTTGGTTTGACGATGTCAAAATCAGAAAGACCAGTAATCCTGCCATTACATCAGATACCCAGAGAAAACTGAATATAACTTACAATGCTTTTAAGAGCCCTATAGAGATTATAGAACAAGGCAACGATAGGATCAGTTTTGAATACAACGCGAACAACAGCCGATCAACAATGTATTATGGAGGTCTGCAGACCGATAAAAATCAGCGTCCGTTGCGAAAATCCTACTCGGCAGACGGTAGCATGGAAATAAAGCACAACCTTCAGACAGGAGAAGTTGAGTTTATTACTTATGTTGGCGGCGACGGATATAGCGCTCCAGTGGTTTTCAGGAGTCAAGTAGATACTAATGGAACCCAGACGGAAGATTTTCTCAACCTGCATAGAGATTATCAAGGCACCATATTGGCGGTGTCAAATTCAGCAGGTGCTATACTTGAGAAACGTTTGTTTGACGCTTGGGGAAATATCATAAAAGTACAGGATGGTCAAGGTAATATTCTGAACCAGCTCGTTGTTTTGGATAGAGGTTATACTGGACATGAGCATTTGCAGAGCATTGGCCTTATCAACATGAATGGCAGGCTTTATGATGCCAAGCTGCATCGTTTTCTCCAGCCAGACAATTACCTGCAATCGCCTTTCAGCACGCAGAGCTATAACCGATATGGCTATGTAGCCAACAACCCTCTAAAATATACTGATCCATCTGGAGAATGGTTCGGATTAGACGACTTGATTGTTGCCGGAGCCAGTTTTATAATCGGTTATGTGTCCAGCGGCCTAACGACAGGGGAATGGGGCTGGAAATCAGTACAAGCCGGATTAATATCAGCGGCTATGGGCTGGATAGGCTACAATACGTTGGGAGCCTCTACATTTACCGACAGTTGCGTTGCAGGAAATTCGGGGATGTGGAATTATATAGCCACCTCCGCGGTCAGTGCCGCCGTCAACTTTGCGATACCTCCAATGGGCGTCCAACTCACCAATAATTTTGGCTTCAGTATTTCGCCTACTATAGCTTTTGGAAATACGATGGCTATAGGAATGAACCTTTCTGTAACCTACACCAATGGTGAATTTAGTTTCTCAGCTGGTGTTGGGATTGTTTCAAACAGCAATTATCAAGGCTTAGGAAGAAGCGGTGTAGAAACCCGAGTGTCCCCTTTTGGCGGGCTATGATAACGGAAGCACCGGATTCAGTCTTGGAACCAATTTCTGGGGAGGTTATGACGACATGGCCGAATTCAAGCAGCAGACTGGAATACTCGAATAAGGAGCGGTGATTTTAGATTTTCTTACGAAAATGACGGATTCCCATTTACAGGCTTGGCAGGCGACGGAAACGATAGCTACAGAAGTGCCGCTGCAACAGTTGGTATAGGGGAGTTCTCAGCAGGATTTAATCTATTTACAGGAAGAAGAACGAATTATGAGGGCGATGATGCTAAAATCGGAACAGGTGCGGTAGGCAAGTTCGGAGAACGAATGCCAAATGATTATGTTATAGAAGACACAAACTACCCAAGATACAGGTTTGGAGGATTGTCTCTGAGGTATGGCAATTACAGGATCGGTATCAATTCTGACCGATATGTGAGGCATCCGATTCAAAATCATTTTGCACATAATACCTTCGTAAGAGTTTTTGGATTGACACTTTTTGATACGCGTCAGCCAGGATTTGAAAGCTTAAGCAATTCAATCCAGCCCTATCTGCAATATCAGACAGCAAATCCTTTTACATCGTGGTAAAAACAGCAGGATCCGTTTTCTTGATTTTTGTATTGTTTTCATGCAATGTAGAAACAAGATCTCTGAAAAACAACAAGACAAAGGTGCCGACAGACAATCAGGTCTTCGGCAACCGGAGTCTTTTTACTCCTAAAATATTGGAAGGAATCGCTACTGATGCTGTGTATGAAGAAATCTATAGCTACTTGTCTCACAAAGAAAATTTCATTCCATTGACAGGACAGAAAAACTATACTACTGCTCCAAAAATACGACTTTACCGATTTTATCCTAATGGCTGCGTAAACTTTTTTATAACAGAAAAAGAACTTGATGCGGCTCAATTCGAAAGAAATATCGATCCTGATTATGAAGGCAATAGAGGTGTTTTATATCAAAAAGAAAATGGACTCAAAGTCGATCTGTTTGCAATCAAAAGTTATGGATTGAAACCAAAGTATGGCATAATTACACATGCCCTTGAAATTAAGGGTGACACGCTGTTTGAAAAAACAATTAAAGATCCCAGTTCAGTCAGGGTGTATGTAAAAAAGAGAATATCGCAAAAGGCCTTGGCTTATAAGGCTGATTGGTAATTTACACCGCAATTTTTCAGTTTTAATTTTATACCAACAAAAAAGCCTCTATCAATTAGAGGCCTTTTTTATTTCTTAAACATTAGATTACAAGTTGGGCTTAATCCACTTTCAAAAATTTTCCTTCCTTCGTAAATTCCAAATCAATGCCGTTTGTCAAGTCAACATCAAGATCTTTATGGCCGTAATCAATATGCGTGATCTTTTCGTTTGGATAGTTTTTCGCCACATAATCTTTTATTGAATCTGGAATAAATGCTGTCGGAATGGGATTTTTGTCACCATCTACCTCGCGGTAGGAACCGTCTTCCCAGAATTCTATTTCTGTGCCGTCCTTAAGCTTGACTTCGTAGCCTTTTTCACCGTGTTCTGCATCTTTCTTGGCTGTTAACTGATGTATGGCTGAAATGCTGTTGCAGGAACTCCTGTGCTCCTTTTGGCAACTCGCTGGTTTCTATTTTCTTCTGGGCATTAGCGGATACTGCCAAACCTAGCAGTAGTGCGGCAAAAGCAATTTTCATTTTCATGGTTGTGTGTTTTTAAGGTTATGTCCTTACTAATTTAGCACAACAAAAACGGCATTCCAATCAATTTAAGAAACCTTTAATCTTTTGGATAATAGAGGAATAGCTATTTTGATAAGGCAATTAGTTCCTTGCATCGTTCTTCAAAATAATGCTGCCCTGAAGGAATTACTATTGATTGGAATAATTCCATCAGCTTTTCAGAATGTTTCATAGACGACTGTGTACGGATATCCACGTGAATAAACTTTGACCAAGATAAAGCCTTTAGTTTAGTTGCGGACTCATCCCACATCGTCATTTCGACCAAAAGTGATTTCTCCGAAAACTGAATCAGCTGTGATTTGATCGTTACTGTTTCCATCGTAAAAGCTGGTTGCAGATAAGCAATCTGGTTGGTTGCCACGACCCAACCGATTTTTTCGGTCTTAATCATCTCAAATATGTCAAGATTATAATATTCTTTGACCTGATCTTCTCTGGCGTTGATAAAATAGTCAAGATATTTGGAGTTGTTCAGGTGGTTGAACGGGTCGCAGTCCTGAAAACGTATTTTTGCCTTCGATGCTAGTATTTGTTCCATATAATTTGATGTTGATTGTATGGTTTATAGCCCCGAAATAAAAAACTGTTGGCTTATGATTTTTCCATTTTCCACTTTGTAGACACACAATTCTGAGATCGATTTATCCTGTCCAGCGATGCTGAAATCCATTGAAAGTGAAATGCTGAAATAATTTCCGGCAATGATAGGTTCGGATAGGCTGATTTTTTTGATGTCAACTCTTGATAAAAACAGTTTTTCTCTTTCGATTAATCCGTCAAGACCTTTTAAGTCTGGCTGGTACATTGGGTCGATGCTGACGGCATTCCCGTCAAATAATTCTTCATAAGCTTCCACAAATTGTTGCTGCTTTAGCAATGCTACTAATCGGGCAGCTATAGTTTCGGTTGTTTTTTCCATAAGTATTTATTTTATTGTACCGCTTTCTGTTTTTCAGATAGCAGGCGATTACAAATCTAGAAAGAACAAGAACTAAAAAAAATGACCTATGTCAGTTTCGAGAATATTGTTTTCTGATGCGGCTCAAGCTTTCCGGATGAATGCCCAGATAGGACGATAAGTGTTTGACTGATATCGCATTTACGAGTGCAGGATTTTGCTTCAAAAGTAAGGCATAGCGTTCTTCAGCAGTCATCGACAGAATTTCGATTTCTCTTTCGAGCCGTTTCATATATTGGATTTCAGCCATCAGTCGGCCGAGTTTTTCTCCGTTTTTGTGCTTTTTGTAGAATAGGTATAAGGAACTGTGCGGAATGCAACAAGCCTCGATATCAGTTATGGCTTCAATCCTAATAGGTGATGGCTTGCGAGAAAGAAATGAATAGTAGGCTGCAACAAACGTTCCTTCCAACCTGAAATCGACGGTGAGTTCTTTTCCATCTTTGATAAAAAAATTGCGTGTCGCACCTGAATTTAGAAAATAGATATGATTTTCAACTTGGCCCACATCACACAATACGTCTCCTTTTTTGAAATTTTTTATCTCGATCCTGTGGGTATAGGCTTCCCATTCTTCCGCTGTAAATTGTAGTATGGAATTTATAGTCTCTTTTAATTTTTCTAGCATGGTAATGCTTATTTTCTGATAAAAATAGACAATTTACCAAGAAAAATAATGGGATGTCATTTTTAAAGGTATAATTATATTTGAATTTTCAATAATGTTTTTACTCATAAATCTGTTAAATAATTTATTTCATCTATGTATTAAAAAAAAAATACTTGTATAATTCATCAGCTCTATACCATCCAGCATATCCAAACTCTTCGTTTTCGATATCTTTTAGTTCTTCAGCTATATAAAACTCACCCTTTGAATCAATAAATAAATTAGCGTTAATCTTACTATAAGTATCTTTTATATCAGTGCTATTTAATGCTCTTAGTATACATCCATCGCAAAAATTTGCTACATTATTTTTTTGACATAATAAATCCTTACAATATAAAAGAGCTTCCTCTATGGTATGTTTATTTATTGAAAAATCTTCAATATACTCCTCAATATTCCGATCATTCCAAAGTGAAGAAACTATATCATATACAGATATCCTTGTTCCTTCAATTCTCGGAGCTCCACATATCACATTAGCTGTTGAAACTATTTTCATTGTATTTATTAGGGTTTGCTATTAATTATTTCTGGTAAAGATATATTATCAGGTATGTTATCGGAATATATAACATCAGCTTTTTTAACTCCATCAACAACTTTATCAATATTTGATTTTGTTTTTAAGTTTTCACTAACTTTTATTGTATTAATTCCCTGCTTCCTAAAATCTTTAATATTATTTGTTAACACAACAGCATTATTTTCTTTAGCATATTGAATTATAACAGGATCTAAAACACCTTTTTCAAAGGTCTTAATTTTAAAACCTGATTCCTTTAATTTAGTAGCAATTAATGGAGAAAGGTTTTCGTCCACAATTATTTCTCTTGACTTGAGGGAAGAAATTTTTGGACTAACCGTTTGCTTATTAATAGGCAATTTTTCATTAGTATATGTTCCTTTCTTCGTTCTAGCTCCCCAAGCAATAGTTATACCTTCAGCCCAAATATTATTCCAAAACTCTTTATTTTCAACAGATTCCTTATTTATACTTTCTTTGAAATCTTTTAGTTTTTTAACAGCTTCTACAGGATTATGAGTATAATAATTTAAATCTTTAGCTAAAGCTTTACGTTGTCCTTCAAATGTTAAAGCATAATCACCTATGTACATATAATCACCACCATCAATACTAACGTTTATATGGTAAGGTAATATTTTATCAAGGTAAGATGTTTTAACTTCTGCTAGCTTTATAGAAGCTTTACCTGTTTTTTCATCATGGACAATTTGAAAATACCAACTTTCTAATCCATCAACATCAATATTAGCAATTGGACTGTTATTTGAGTATTGATAAGGTGTTAATCCTGGATAAGATTGAGCTAATGGATCAATATTAGGAAATCTTCCTATTCTTGAATTATATGTTCTCATTCCGTAATCTAACCAATTTCCTTCACCTATTATTTCATTGTCATTTTCCTTTCCATTAAACCCATACCTATATCCATCGGTGCTTCCATGGCGGTTTGGCACGAGCATTCCGAACGGATAGTAATCTAAATACTCTTAATCTCAATAATGATAAGAACTTTAACTAATAATTTAATCTCTAAATACTACCTGAAAAGGTATAAAACATCAATTCCAAATATAGAAAAAATAGAAGAATTATCTTCAAGATTGGTGAAATTTTGTATTTCAAAATAAGGACTGGATCAAATACAATTTTTACACCTTCGAAGGCGAAACCCCATATTTCTTCTTAAAAGCAAATGAAAAATGCGACAAGTCTTCAAAGCCTACATCAATATAAACTTCTGAAGGCGTTTTGGCTTTATTACTGATTAAGTAATAGGCTTCTTGTAATCGTCGCTGTTGTAGCCAATGACTCGGTGTGTCTTGAAATATTTTCTGGAAATCTCTTTTGAAAGTAGCAAGACTGCGTCCCGTGAGGTAAGCAAACCGTTTGAGATGTACGTTAAAATGGAAATTCTTATTCATAAAAGCTTCCAAATCAATCTTTCCAGGCTCTTTGAAATCAAATAAGATATCTTTTAATTCAGGATTGATCTTGATAAGCAGATAGATCGCTTCTTTTATTTTTAATTTCAGCAATTCTTGGTTGTTTTCTTGTGGCAGCTGCAAGTAGGCAAGGAGCGATTCCATAAAACTCACATAAAGCGGATTGGAAGTTATAGGAATTGTCGCTAAATCGATAACTGTCTTTTTTGCCGTATAGTTGATTTCACGGCTGACTTCACGCAACGTATCCTGATCCAGAAACAAGGAAATAAGCTTGAATTCTCCATTTTCGGGTGGTTGTTTGGCGAACTTGGCAAGACGGTTGCGTACGCTCAAACGAAAATCACCTGCTTTAGAATGATAGGTATTCTTGGCATCCCAAGCTGTCATCGTGCCCGATATCTGGTAACTGAAAACATGCTCGGGAATAAAATGCTCGCCCTCTCTGCTGCGCTGATAATAGCAGGAATACAATACTTGCGGTAAAGTGTCTTTTAATGCTGTCATGATGGTAAAGTTAAAAAATAGATGCAGAAATACTGCTAAAAAAATAACAGTATTTCTGCATCCATTGTTGGTATAGGATTACCCAATTAAGGCTTTTGGTTCGAGATAGGCTTCCAGTCCGTAAACGCCAAATTCTCTTCCGATACCTGACTGTTTAAAACCTCCAAACGGCGCTTCAGGATCGTGGTTCAATCCGTTGACCAATACGCGTCCAGCATTGATTTGCGAAGCTACGCGTCGTGCTCTTTCCGTATCGGCAGAACTTACATACGCTTGCAATCCATAAATAGTATCGTTGGCAATTTCGATAGCTTCGGCTTCATCTTTATAGGTAATAATGGACAGCACCGGACCGAAGATTTCTTCTTGTGCAATACGCATCTTGTTGTCTACATTATAAAAAACGGTAGGCTTTACGAAGTTTCCGTTTTCAAGACCTTCAGGATGTCCGAGTCCTCCTGTAAGTATAGAGGCGCCTTCTTCAATACCTAGCTTGATGTAGCCTTGTACTCTTTCATTACTGTTTCTTGCTCACCATTGGTCCTACAGCCGTTGTTTCTTCTTTTGGATCGCCTACAGGAAATAGAGGAAGCATCGTTTGTATCAATTCTTTGGCTTCTTCCAAACGACTTTCAGGAACCAAAAGTCGTGTTCCCGCTACACAAGCTTGCCCGCTGTTCATAAAAGCTGCTGCGATGGCCGTTGGAATTGCTTTTGAGAAATCGGCATCTTCTAAAAGAATGTTTGGCGACTTTCCACCAAGCTCTAAAGTATAGCGTTTCAAAGTAGCCGAAGCCTCGCGAGCAATAATTTTACCTACTGTGCTAGATCCAGTGAATGAGATTTTTGCAACGTCTGCGTGGGTGCTGATTTCCGTGCCTACAATTTCCCCTGTACCGTTTACGATATTAAAGACGCCAGCTGGTAATCCCGCTTCATGCAGGCATTCTGCCATGATCTGTGTCTGCAAGGCGCTCATTTCGCTTGGTTTGATAACAGCCGTACAACCTGCCGCGATTGCCGTAGCCAGCTTTCCAGCAATAAAACCGTTGCTGGCATTCCACGGAATGATAATGCCTACGATGCCAAGCGGTGTCAGTTGCACTTCAGAAAACCCCATCTTTTTTGTAAAATCGAATTTTTCCAATGTGGCTATGGTCGATGTGAATCCGCTTAACGTAAATTCCATACTCATCCTGCAGAACTGCAATGTCCCACCATATTCTTCAACCATCACGTCGATAAGCTCGTCTTTTCGTCTGGATACAGCCTCGTGCATTCGTTTCAAATATTCGATACGTTCTTCCTTGGTGGTTTGAGAAAAAGTCTTGAAGGCTTCTTTGGCTGCCGCAATGGCAATTCGGGCGTCTTCCACATTTCCTAAGGTAACCTGTCCGATTAATTCATTTGTTGTTGGGCTTATAAGATCAAAGATTTGGTTTCCCTTTGGTTTTACGAATTCGCCATTGATGTAGATGTTGTCAATTGTTTTCATATGACTGTTAGTATTTATTTGATTATTAATACCGCAAAGTTCGGCCATAACTATACTGTCAGTTTTGCTGTACGGCTCAATGTAATTTTGCTGTACGGCTCATCCTTTGCAGTAAGACAAAATGTATACGTTTTACCGCTTTTTGTATAAATCCTCCCAGAATTGCTATCCTAACTTTGTCCTGTTATTAATTTAAATATATATTACTGATGTCAAAAATCATATTCATTACTGGCGCATCCCGTGGATTCGGGAAAATATGGGCAGAAGCGTTCCTAAAACGAGGCGATAAGGTTGCCGCTACAGCGAGAAACTTGGATTCACTCAAAGAATTAAAAGCACAATACGGCGAAGCGATCCTGCCAATACAATTGGACGTGACCAACCGTGATCAAAGCTTTGCTGCGATCAATAAAGCCAAAGAACATTTTGGCAGATTGGATGTTATCATTAACAATGCAGGTTACGGACTTTTCGGAACCATCGAAGAAAACACTGAAAAAGAAGCCAGAGACCAGATTGAGACGAATGTATTCGGATTGTTATGGATTACCCAAGCGGCCCTTCCAATCTTGAGAGCACAAGGTCACGGACACATCATCCAGCTGTCTAGTGTATTAGGAGTTGCTACCTTGCCAACTTTAGGTATATACAATGCTTCCAAATTTGCTGTCGAGGCTATAAGTGAGACACTTGCCACAGAAGTCAAAGAATTTGGTATCCATGTCACTTTGGTAGAACCTAACGGATTTTCTACAGATTGGGCAGGTCCATCGGCGATACAATCAGAACCGATCAAGGCGTATGACAATGTGAGAGCTGCCTTCCAAGCAGGATTAGCCGATACAGATTCTTTCGGAAAACCAGAAGCCACTGCTGAAGCAATACTGAAATTAGTCGATACTGCTAATCCGCCATTGCGTTTGTTCCTCGGAAAAGTAGCGCTGCCATGGGTAAAAGAAGTATATGCGCAACGTCTTGCCGAATGGGAAGAATGGAAAGAAGTATCCACAAAAGCACACGGAAACTAATCTGCTTTTTTAGTATATTTACGTATCTAATTTTAAAAAGAACTGCGCCGTGAAAAGCGTAGTTCTTCTACTTTTTTATGAGACATTTCAAGACCATAAGCGAACTGCACCGTTCCATTGGCTATCCGCCGCCGGAAAATCCGCTGATTAGCCTGGTAATGTGCGAAAAGCTGTCCGAATGTACTATTGGACAGAGCGAATTCACTACCGATTTTTACATGATTGCTTTTAAGAAAATCAAATCGGGTTATGTGCTTTATGGACGAACCAAATACGACCATGATGACGGATCGATGATGTTCATGAAGCCAAGACAGGTAATCGAAATCAACAATGTAGAACTCGAAGAAAAAGGATTTATCATCTGGATTCATGAAGATTTTCTAAACGGTTACCATCTGCATTCTGAGATAAAAAAATACGGCTATTTTGATTATGAAGCCAATGAAGCGCTCCATCTTTCGGCACGTGAAGAACAAATTATTTGGGACTTACATAGCAAAATTGAGCTGGAATATTATAATAATCAGGACGAATACAGCCGTGAGATTATCATAGCTCATATCGATTCGATATTGAAATACTCGCAGCGTTTCTACAAGCGACAGTTTATCAATAGGACAGAGCTGTCTGGCAAGACAGTGTCTAAGTTTAACGACTTCCTGTCTTCGTATCTGGAAAACGGAAAGCTCCACGAAAAAGGACTGCCTACTGTGAAATCACTCGCTGGCTTATTTAATCTTTCGCCACGCTACTTGAGCGATCTGTTGAAACAGGAGACCGGAAAAACGGCTATGGAACTGATTCATATCTTTTTGATTTCCGAAGCCAAGAACCTGCTGCAAGGCTCTGAAAACTCGGTTTCTGAAACGGCCTATGCGCTTGGTTTTGACAATCCGCCGTATTTTTCGAGGCTTTTCAAGAAAGAAGTTGGAATGAGTCCGAACGAATACCGAAAGAATTTACTGAATTGAGATAATCTTTAAAGAAACGTAGCTTTCTTATACAGAAAGGAATTGATTTTTGGGATTGCAGTGGCAAGGTGTAACAAAATCTAAAAAGTACCAACTAATAGAACATGATTGGGCTTTGTCCAAAAGGTATCGCATGGAACGTAAGCAAAAAACTAACATAATGAAAAGGAGCAGCCTCAAGAGTGTACTGCTGATTAGTTTTACGTTTATTGTTTCGTATGCGACGGTCTTCATTATTTTTCCATCTTCTTACTGGAAGCATTTTTTTGCCATGTCGGCTTCTGATCTGGCAATTGACCTAGTGATCAACCTCGTATTCTGCGTGGTCATCGTAGAGTTTAGCCTTTTCATAGACCGAACTTTGAACAAAAAATTATCATGGATGGTGCATCCCTTAAAACGGCTGATGGCCCAAACGCTATTTCAGATTATAGGTGCTGTGTTTCTGATTGTCTGCCTTGGAGCGTTATATCTTGTGTTTGGAAATCCTTCAACGGCACAACCTTCTCCTTTGGCGTTAAGACAAACATTGTATACTGTTATCTCCATCATTTTATGGGCATTGATGATCAGCGCCTTGAATACAGGCGACTTCTTATTGAACAATTGGAAAACGGCCACGCGAAAGGCTGCAGAATATGAGATAAAAGCCGCTCAAAATAAGCAGCTGGCATCCGAAATTGAACTACAAGCGCTAAAGTTGCAACTGGATCCGCATTTTGTATTTAACAACCTGAGCGTACTTTCGGAGCTGATATTAAAGGACCAACAACTGGGCTATGACTACACTGAGAATTTTACGAAAGTATATCGGTACCTATTGGTCAACTCCAAAAAAAAGCTGATTCCGCTATCTGAAGAACTCAAATTCTTGGATGCTTATCTTTTTCTTATTCGAAACCGTATGGGCAGCGGAAGTATCTTTACCATCGATATTGACGAATCCAAACTCAGTATGATGATTCCGCCGGTTACATTACAACTATTTATTGAAAATACTTTGAAGTATAACCGTACGGAAGAGGAAAATCCATTAGTCGTCAACATTTATTCGAATGACAACAATGAGTTGGTTGTATCCAACACTTTACTGCCGTTGGTCAAAAAAATCGATTCGACGGGTATTGGTTTGCAAAATATTATCGACCGTTATGCTATATTGAGCGACAGAAAACCTTCTGTAGAACAGGATGGACAAACATTTACCGTAAAAGTACCTCTTATCTCATGAATGTAATACGAAAAATAGTAATCCTTGAAGATGAAAAACTCAATGCGGAGCGGTTGGAACGATTACTGCATCAGATCCGTCCTGCTATTGAAATTGTCGGTATTTTTGGCAGTGTCACAAAAGCGGCAGACTGGCTTTCTGAAAACGAATGTCCCGATCTGATTCTGATGGATGTACAATTGGCAGACGGTCTGAGCTTTGAGATTTTTAACCTCGCCGATGTAAAATGTCCGGTGATATTTACGACAGCTTATGACGAATATGCGGTCAAGGCGTTCAAATACAACAGCGTAGACTACCTGCTCAAGCCGATAGACAAGGACGAGCTCGAAGCGGCCTTAGCAAAATATGAAAATTCCATTCAGCCGATGCCGATACAGCCGTTATCGATCGAAGGGCTGTTGGCCAAGATACAGCCGAAAGAGTATCGCACACGTTTCCTGATTCCCTATCGGGATGCCTATCGGAAAATAAATGTGGAGGATATTGCCTTTTTTTATTCTCATCTGAATATTAGCTATGGTATTCTCTTCAACAATGAAAAGGTCGTAGTACCGCAGACCTTAGAAACTTTAGAACAAGAACTGGAACCTAGAAACTTTTTTAGGGTCAACCGCCAGTATATCGTACATATCAATTCTATAGAACAAGTGCTTAATTTTTTTAACGGAAAGCTGAAGGTTAAAATCAAAAACGGTACCGAAGAGATCATCGTGAGCCGTACAAAAGCACCATTATTTAAGCTTTGGATGGATTATTAAGTTCCTGTCATAAAGATATAAGCAGACAAACGTCTGCTTTTTTGTTTTTATACGATTATGTACTTCCTATAAAATGAAGACAATTTCACTTCACTAAGCCCGAACGACAGTTCACCCGACAGTTTAGCCGTTTCGCTCAATAAACTACACAAACACCCATTTCCTGCCTGTAATTTTGCCCCATCGAAATAATAAAAACAGAAGAATTATGAAAAAAAGTAATGCAATGGCATGGGGAGCTGCTGCTCGCGGGAAAGCAAAATTAGGAATACAAGATTACGGAATGAAGATGCTACTGGCTCTTTTCGTTTCGGTTATGGCTACATTCGCGGCTTCTGCCCAAAAAGCAGCTGTGTTGGATGCGTTTTCTAAAAACGGTATTGATACAGGCATGCTGAATTCCGAAAATCTGCAGATGCCAAAAGATCACTCTTATGACCTTACGCAGACTACAATAACTGCAGCCAGTCAAAAAGTTATCATGGCGCAATTTGACCCGTCAAAACCAAAAGAAGAACAATGGACAGTGGTTTCTGTAGACGGAAAATCACCCTATAAGTCAGATATCAATTCCTTCCGAAAAAATCAAAACAAACAGGCGGGAACAGCGCAGACCGATGATGCTACGTATAAAATTGAAAAAGAAACGCCTACTCAGTTGGTCATTAGCTACAAGCAGAATCCTGCTCCTGGCGACAAAGACGGCGCTTTTATGAAAGACTGCAGAATGTATATGACGGTGAATCTTAAGACGAAAAAACTAGAACAAGTACAAGTTCTTAATGAAAAGCCTTTGAAAATCAAGATTGTTAGTGCGGAAAAATTTTCTCTTGTTGTAAAATACCGTTGGAATGAACAGTCAAAACGCTACTTTACGGTAAGCGAAAACCTTGATATGGTGGCCAAATTCCTCGGACAGGAAACGAATGTGCAGACCATTTCGGAATATGCTAATTATACCAAAAGATAACCGCCATTCATGATCAGATCGTAAGTTTAATAGTTGATTTTTACCGCCTGCTGGGTCCTTGAGAGGGAGCTCAGTGGGCATTTTTTTGATAGGTATGGTTTTGCGGAGAACTAAGTTTCTGTCTTTTTTAATTTTTTTTAATCGAAAAAGCCCATAAACAAAGACATAATTATTTTTTTGAATAATTTTAGTTATTGTATGTTATAAAATTTGTAACAAAAAACAATTACGTAGGACAAATGTATAATTGTCAATAGCATACAGATTTGCTATTAATAAACTATTAAGCTTAAAACTAAAATCAAATGACAAACAAATTATTTAAAATCATCCTATCTGTAGGTTTCTATGGGGCGATATGCCTCATGGCTTCGGAAAGCGCCACAGCGCAAAACCTGAGCGAGAAGCTGGCTACAGATCCAAAAACGACGACAGGCGTATTAAAGAACGGAATGAAATATTATATCCGTCCAAACAGCAAACCTGAGAAAAAAGTAGAGCTTCGTCTGGTCATAAATACAGGTTCTATCATGGAGGACGACGACCAACAGGGACTTGCCCACTTTACAGAACACATGTTGTTTAACGGAACTAAGAATTTTCCAAAGAATAAATTGGTAGACAACTTGCAGTCTATGGGAGTGCAGTTTGGAGCTGACTTAAATGCTGAGACTGGGTTTGACGAGACCATATATATGCTGCCTATTCCTACAGATAAACCTAACAACCTAGAAACTGGTTTCCAGATTTTGCAAGATTGGGCTCAAGGAGCTTTGATGACAGATAAGGATATCAACGAAGAACGAAAAGTAGTACTTGAGGAAGCAAGAGCAAATCTTGGTGCAGGTAACAGACTTAGAAAAAAGTTTTTCCCTAATTTGTTGAATTCCAGATACAGCGAAAGACTTCCGATAGGAAAAGAAGAACTGCTAAAGACGTTCAAGCCAGATGTGTTGAGAAGATTTTATAAAGAATGGTACCGTCCTGATTTGATGGCTGTAGTAGTAGTAGGAGATATTACTGCTGAAAAAGGAGAAGCTTTGGTGAAAAAATATTTCAGCACGCTTGTCAATCCAAGCAAGTCGAGAGAACGTATTGCTTATGGAGGCAATCCATATACAAAACAAGACGTGATGTTCTTGACGGATCCTGAGCAGACTTCACAAGATTATCGATTAATTTTTCACCACGAAAAACAGAAGCAGACAAAACAGTAGGTGATTACAGAAATACATTAGTAGAGCAATTGGCTTTTAGCGTCATAAACCAACGCTATCGTGATCTTGCAGCTGAAGCAACACCACCTTTTGCTGCAGCTCAGACAGACAATTCAAGTTATATCAGAAACTACCAAGCACTTAGCCTTACGGTAATACCAGTAGCTGACCTTACTACGGCTCTTAATGTTGCTGTAGGAGAACTTATCAGCATCCAAGAGTACGGATTTAACAAAGATGAACTGGAATTAATGAAAAAGAACTTCCTCAGCTATATTGAAAAACAATATAATGAGCGCAGTACGACGAACTCAGCGGCTTATCTAGGCGAATATCAAGAAAACTTTTTAATTAATCAGGCTATTCCTGGTATAGAGAAAGAAGTGGAATTATACAGAACGCTGTTGCCTGGCATTACAGCTGAAGAAGTTACGACAGCATTCAAAAAACTGTTTTCAAAAGAAGACAAAGAGAAATTCTTTGCTTATGTATTAAGCTCTGAAAAGAAAGACGAAGCGATAAACAACGATGCTACTTTGTTGGCTGCTATACAGAAATCATTCGCTCAAAAAGTAGTGAAAAAAGCAGAAGTTGCTGTGAGTACTACTCTTTTAGATAAGATGCCAGCAAAGGGAACTATTGCTAAGGTAGAGAAAGATGCCAAGCTAGAAACCACTACTTACACATTGAGCAATGGTATAAAAGTTACTGTAAAACCAACGGCATTCAAAAGTGATGAGATTCTTTTCAAAGGAATCAAAAAAGGAGGAACAAATGCCTATGGCGTTGCAGACAAAATGACGGCGTCTATGCTGGGCAGTTTGGTTGAAACAATGGGTTATGGCAAATTTACGCCTACAGACCTTAGCAAAGCATTAGCTGGTAAAAATATCTCCCTACAACATTCTATGGATGAAACTACGAATGAAGTAGATGGAAGATCTGATATCAAAAATATCGAGAGCCTTTTACAACTGAACTATTTAGAATTGACAGAGCCTCGCCTTGACCAAAATTTATTCACTGGTTATATCAGCAAGATGCAGATGCAGCTTAAGTTTATCAAATCAAATCCTCAGGCTGCCTTTGTTGATAGCTTGGTAACGGTAATGTATAACAACAATCCACTAAGACCTGTAGTAATACCTTCGGAAGCAGAAATCAAATCCTTAAGCGCACAGCGTGCTGTAGAAATCTACAAGAAAGAATTTGCATCAGCAGACGGTTACCACTTCTTTTTGGTTGGAAATGTAGATGAGAATACGCTAAAACCATTATTGGAGCAGTATTTGGCTTCATTGCCTGCAACGGGTAAAGAAACGAAGGTTTGTAGATAACGGACTGAGACTGAAACCTGGAAATAACAAATTTGTGTTCAAGAAAGGAACAGAGCCAAAAAGCCTTGTTGTAGCGCAATATTTTGGAGAGATGCCGTATAGTGAAGACATGGCATTAAAAGCCAATATGATAGGTGACATCCTTACGATACGCGTAATCGAAAAACTTCGTGAAGAGATGGGATCGATTTATAGCGGAGGTTTTGGAGGATCGATGGAAAAAGAACCTTATTCTCATTATATTATACAAACACAGTTGCCTACAGGTCCTGAAAGTGTAGATGCGATATTGAAACAAACGGATGCTGAAATAGCCAAGCTTAAGAAAGACGGGCCAGAACAGAAAGACCTTGAAAAAGTAAAAATAGCTATTATCGAAAAAAGAAGAGAAGAGATAAAAACAAACCAATATTGGCTTGGTAAATTGCAACCAGCTTCAATTTGCGGGATACAGCACAGACAGATTCCTAGCTTTTGAAAAAGAAATTAATAAGATTTCAGTTCAAGATATCAAAGCAGCAGCGAACAAGTTCTTTGATGGAAAAAATAGTTTTATCGGAGTTCTTAACCCTGAAAAATAAATTTGTTTTTTGGATAAACATAAAAGCCGCCCAATCTGGGCGGCTTTTTTTTATTTACAGAATAGACTTTTATTGCTTGACGACTTTTAGTGTCTTCGTCTGATCATTTGAATGCACTTTTAACAGATATGTCCCGCTTGGCATAGCCGCCATATCGATTTGGCTTTCAACAGCATTGATTTTTTTAGAAAGTACTTGCTGTCCGAGCACGTTAAATAAAACAACATGCGACATTTCTTCAGTGTATGATAACTGCAGCTTGTCTTTTACAGGATTCGGATATGCCTTAAAGCCCGATTCTTCAAAAGGTTCAGTACTCAAATTTGCCGAAACGTTGAGCGTATAAGCAAAACTCTGCGGTGCTGGTTGTGTAGACAGAAAGATATAATAAGTAGTGCCTGCCGTCATAGAAAACCCATTGATTTCTCGATCCCCAATTTCAAACTCTCCCGAAGCACAAGCAACAGCGCCTGTTCCTATAGCATCACAATTTGCATAGACTAAAATAGCTGTCCAGCCTGGCGCGCCAGGGATACGTATGTTTACCGTTTGGTTTACTGTAGGCGTATAAGCATATACAGCTTCATCGCCACCCAGATAATGGTTGGACGTACCCTGCACAACCTGAGTCGCCTCCTTCTGGAAAGTCATAATCATCTCCATAAAGGATAGTGTTATCGGTAGTGGTGTATGGAAGGCTTGTAATGACAATCGGTTTTTCGCACAAAGCACCTACAGGAGGTACACTGAGACAGACATTAAACCCAGTAGTAGCTCCAGTATCTGGCGAATCGCTGAATACTCTTACGTAATACGTATTGCCAATCGTCAGTCCCATTGCAGTACAAGAATTAGAATCTGTAATTTTTAGGCTGGTCAGTCCGCCGCCGCAATTGCCTTTCAGTATTTCGATGACCAGTTCTCTCGGCATACCAGTAATGTTTCGCAAAGAAACTCGATGTGCCGTTTGGGTAGCTACAAATTTAAACCAGACATCATCATTCGGCGTTCCTATTCCATTATCACCTTCATTAGAATCCGTAGCCGAAGTCAGGTTTCCAGCCGTGACAGCCGTGCAAACGGTAGTAGGATTAACAGTAAGAGTGTAAGCACCAGAACAGTTGTCGTTAGCTGGTGGCGGTGGCGGTGTAGAGATGCAGATGTCAAAATCCGTAGCAGTATTTGCATCCGAGCTATAGGTAAATACTCGTATAAAATAAGTGTTTCCTATAGTTAGGCCGCGTACGGAACTTGTGGTAGGATTGAGGTCTGGATCGCTGAGGTGCACGCTGATTAAGGCCGCCTCCGCAAGTTCCTTCTAAGACTTCATGAACAATAATCTCGCCTCCATTTCCAGTGATATTGGACAGTTCTATACGATGCGAAGTTGCTGTAGCGACAAATCGATACCATACGTCGTCGTCAGGCGTACCCATGCCCACATGAGGTTCATCAGAATCTGTAGCCGATTCGAGAGTTCCAGCTGTTTTTTACGGTACATGCCGAAGTCGCGTTCACTGTCAGGGCAATTGCAGCCGTACAGTCATCGTTAGCAGGACTTGTGACAAACGAAACAGTTCTCCACGGACTTTGCGAAGCAGTACAGACACTTCTAACATGGAAATAATGCTTGGTACTTGGCGGCAATGGCAATCCAGAAGGTAGAAAAATGTTGGATATCGTAGGAGTTCCAGCACCCGTAGGATCGGCACTTATGGTATTTAGTACGTATTCATACCCAGCCGCGCCTGGAACACCATCCCAGACAATGGGACTCGATCCAACGCCAATGACAGTAAGCCGATTAGGCGCTCCGCAGGAACAAGAACGGAGTGTCGGCGAGCTAAAGCAAAATCCGTAATTCCAATCGCCTTCTGCAAGATCATCGTCATAAAAGATACGATATCTAAAACCTGCGAGCTGAGCAGGAGTAAAGCCGGCAATACTGAGGTTTTCAGACAGGTAGGTCGTTTTTGGGAGAACACAAAAATTGTCCGTTACAAAAGAAGTATTTCCATTAGCTTGAATATTGTTGATGCCCCCAGGGAAGCCAAGCTGCTATGGTTGCGTCCCAATATTCAAATCTCAAGACATCAACATCGTTTATCCGATTTCGATAGCTATACTGTGCCGTTATTTCCAAGATGGTCTCGCCTGCTGCAAAAGCAGGTCTCAAGTCTATTACTGGCGATTCGGCCGCAATGTTGTCTTCATGCGGATTTCCGGAGACATAATCATCATAGGCAAAAATTTGCAGTTGTTCTTGGATCAGATTCAAATGCATCGGCCGTAGCAACATAGTTTCCCGTAATCGTCCAGGCAGGATTTGGCCAGCCTGCCGACTGATTGAGCGTTTGCGAATTGGCATGCCAAGAAAGTACGGCAAGCCATAAGTAGCGTTTTTTCATAGTCAATTTTTTTCTACCAAAAATAACAGGCGCTAAAGCAAAAACGTTCACTTTTATAAAGGTGAACGTTTTTAGGTTGCTTATTGTAAATATCTCACAATAAATGTTTTAGGTGTTAAAAGAAGCGTCTGTTTATTTGAATTAGAACCCTTTTTCTTGAGTTTTATTCCTATATAAATACATGAAATATTTAGCTTGAATACTGAATCTTGTATATGTTGAGCCTATTTTCTCATCTGTCAATCAACAAAAAAAGCGCAGGATTTTGTCCTGCGCCTTCCAATATAAACAAAAATCTAACTTTCTATTTTTCTAATTTTTTAGACATATTGAAGCCAATATAAAGGCTCAATCCTGCCATGATAAAGATGATGGCTGGATAAGCTGCTTCGTTGTCCAGTACCGTAAAGGTTAACAGTATCACGATCAGCAGTCCGATCCCGATGCCCATAAGCAGCAGGGAAAGATTGAGCAAGAGCAGTTTCCAGACAGGAACGTTGCTTTGCGAACCTTTTTTAAACAAGCTGGCATCTGCGCCTTTTTCGATTAGTGCCAGCCGCTCACGGTTTCGGGTTGAAAGGAACAAGTAGACGATCCCGAAGATCATGAGGAACAAGCTGATTGGTATTAAAAATTTCTTCCATGATTGATGATTTTAAATGTTTTATAAACTGTATCTGCACCTTATGACGACTGCTTTGAAACTTCGGTTACACTTTAGCCTAAAAAATATTTAGTACCTTAGCTGTAACCCATCGCATATTGGCATCGTCTTATGTAAATATGGCACAACCCGACGACCGACATTATATTGACCGGATTATGGCAGGCGACACCCAGGCTTTTGCGCCGCTGGTGGACCGCTATAAAAACCTTGTGTATACGTTGGCTTTGCGGATGACCAAAAATAGGGACGAGGCGGAAGAAGCAGCGCAGGATACTTTCGTAAAAGTATTCCGTTCCATGGAGAAGTTCAAGGAGAGTCTAAATTCTCGACTTGGATATATAGGGTGGCTTATAATACTTGTCTCGACCGACTGAAAAAACACAAGACAGCGCCTTTCGCCGTAGCTATAGACGATTATGGAACACGCCAATTGGCAGCAGTAGAAAATGTGCTGGATACGTTAGACGAACAAGAACGCCGCCGAGCCATTCAGGATTGTCTGCAACAACTGCCAAGCGAAGAAGCTTTTTTGCTGACCTTGTATTATTTTGAAGAACTGTCGCTCGAAGAAATTGCCAAGATAGTAGGCATAAAGCCCAATAACGTGAAAGTAAAGCTTTTCCGATGTAGGAAAAGACTAGGAGAAATATTGAGAGCAAAGCTCGAACCAGAAATTATCAATGAATATGAAAGAGAACGAAAATAACGAACTGGAAAAATTGGCAGACAAGGTGATGAAAAATACGCCATTGGAAACGCCTTCTTTTGATTTTACGGCAAACGTGATGGCGCAAGTGGCTGAGATGCCAAAAGCAACTGTCCCTGCATATACACCCGCTGTTGCCCAAGCCATTTTGGATAGGATTGGTCGCAGCTATCGCCGTTCTGCTAGGATATGTTTACTTTACAGGAAGTTCGCAAGAATCAACTTCCTATGCAGTCGATTTCAAGCAATTTTATGGCAATAGTTTCCAAAGCCTTGCTACGGTACTAAAGTTCTCGAAAACAGCTATGTATGCTATCATAGCGCTACTGCTCGCAATACTCGTGCAGATTCCTATTGTCAAGAGTCGTTTCGCAAAGCACCACTAAATTTCCATCTTTCGAATAGACAGTTATAAATTTTATAAACATAATAATTTATAATAAACAATATTGTTTATATTTGTTATATGCAAACTAATCTTGCATATAGCAGCCATGAAACTACTAGTACTCGTATCGCTGTTGGTCCTGATAGGTCGCAGTGAATTTTCTAAAAACAAAGAAGTTTATATCTGTAGCAGTCCCAATGGAAAAAAATTCCATTATAGCGAAAGCTGCAAAGGCTTGCAGGCCTGCACTTATAAGATAGAAAAAGTAATGTTAGCCGATGCCAAAAAAACAGGCAAGAAGCGTTGCAACTATGAGCGATAAATTAGGCGAAAGCTTTATTCCAAGATTTTGATTAACAGCTTGCCGTTAGGATCCAATAGAGCCTGTTTTGCACCGCCAAACTTAGCGCCAGACAGCTTGAAACGATGCTGTTTGTTTTTGATAGGGAAAGAGCCTAGCGTTTTAGTGCCATCCTCTAAAGTAAACTCCACTTCCAGCAGAAACGGCAGTACGTCGCCCTCTTGATTGATCATCAATGCACCGTCTTTTAGCGCATATTTTACATGAGGTACTTGCTTGCTTTTGAGCCAAGGTTCTAGGAACGGCTGTACTTTTTTGCTAGTCGTTTTTCGTCAGCTTGTCCATAAAGTGCTCTATGGTCATAGGTTCTCCAGACTGCATGAAAGCCTTGAGACCTTTTTCGAAATCCTCTTTTCCGAGCAGCTGTTCAAGCATATAAAATACCCATACGCCTTTGTAATAAGAAACGCCGCTGTTGGACACATCATCCCATAACGAAACTTTGGTATCGTAATCTTCTGAGAAATAAATCTTTTTATAACTAGCTAGGTAATTGGCAAAAATAGCTTCTCCATACTGTTTTTCAAGAAAATAGCGCTCCGCATAAGATGCCCAGCCTTCCGAAAGAAAATTAGCCGCAGGACCTATAGGTGAAGTCCAGGCATGCGCTACCTCATGAGCAAAAGGAGCTCGAGGAGAAGGCTTGTCTCTAACAAGGTCGCTACCCTGCTTGGCAGCAACAATCATGTCATTGCTTCTGTTAAGGCCAGCCATTCGAGGCATTCGAACGGTCTTTGCACGATAGATAAATAGCGACCTCTCGGACTTCCGAATTTTTCGCTCAACAGGTCATACGCTTCCAGGAAATTTTTGTGCAGATTGTCTGGCTGTGGCTTGAAATCAGTATCGCAGAAAATTTCCATCTGATAGTCGTTTTTCTTGTAGCGATAAGCTTTCCATTTCTTGTCGTAATAAAGCGATAGGGCAAAGGCAGGCCCTGAAGCTTTCGCTTTGACGATTCGGTAATCGCCAACTACATTATCTTCTTGCGGCAAGCTGGTTGAAAGCTGATATGCCGACGGTATCTGTATGCGTATGGAAAAATCGGCACGATCATTCGGGCTTGAGAAATTGAAGAACGGATGCCAGTAGAATTGGTTTCTCACATGGCCGTAGGTATCGTCGAAATAACCAGAATTTTTGTCTTTTTCAAGCTTGTCAACAATGATAGAATAGGTGAGCGTAAGCTTTTGCTGAGCACTAGTTTTAGTACGAATCCACAGCACGCCTCCGCCAAACAAATACTCCGTGTCTTTGCCGTCGAGCTGGAGTGCTGTTATCTTTGCTTTGTGGTTCAACGTAAGTTGGAAGCCATAAGATTCCTGGGTGAGGATTTGTAGCGTGTCGCTTACGGTAAGGCTGCCGGCCGCAGGATCGATGGATGCGCCGATTGCGTGAGCCAGCAGTTGATTTTTGCGGTCAATAGGCAGTTTTTCGGCTATCACCCATTTGCCTTCGCTGTATTTGAAGCGGTAGATGCCTGAGTACATTCTAGAATAATTAGTCTCATCCCCAGAATTGCCGTACAGTAAGTTGCCTGTGAGAAGTACGAGAGCACTTTTTTTGTCTGTTTCGAGAATTTTAGAAGGCCCTGACTTGCGGACAATCTTCGTCTTGCTTTTGCCGAGACCGATAAGAAAATCTTGTTGTTCAGGAAGCGGAAAACTTGCTTTGATTTCGTCTTCAGTGCCAGCCTCGAAAGCTTTTTCGCAACGGAGTACAGCAAAATCGAGATCGGTTACAGGAACCTGTGCGAGCGCGCGGCTGCTGCAAATAACCAAAAATAAGAAGGCCAATCTGAATTCTTTCATGGGTCGTATTTATTATGTTTTGGACATGCTACTGACACTGCCTTGTTTTTGTGTCTGGCAGGTTGACAGCGCTTTAGCACTACATGCTTAAGACAAAAATGCAAATTTTATCTCATATTTCTTAAAGAAAAGACCTAAAAATTAGCAATTTTTTGTGTTAAGACTGCCATAAGCATACTGCCGAACGGCTTTATTACTACAGAGTATTGATTTACAAATCTTTACTAATAGAAAAGAGCGACTATTATAGCCGCTCTTTTCGTCATGAACCTAAACAAAAAGCAAATTTACCTTTTTCACAAGTCTTTCAATAGATATTTCATTATTGGAAGTTTCGATTTCTACGAAATATAGTCCAGATTGTAAAGATGAAAATGTCCAGCATTTCTTTGCGGTTCGCGAAGCGTGCCGCTAATTTTCCAGTGGCGTCATAGATCACAACGGACTTGATATCCTCTGCTGTCCTGATCGAGAACTGGTTGCTGGAAGGATTTGGGTAGATGGCTATTTTTTTAGCAGCTTCTACTTCC